>JAABNY020000040.1:14154745-14165007 GCA_015164015.2 Brevimyrus niger | reverse complement strand
GTGCAGGCAGGGAAGGAGGAGGCGTAGCGCCGCTTAACGCAGTAACAGCTGAGCTCTGAAGGGTGCAGCCTGATCTCTGAACCTCTCACACGCTGCCAGATATCTGTGCAGCCATCTTTGCTTAGTCAGCCACCTGGCACCCTGCCCTCGGAGCGGATCGTGTTCTCTGCTCTTTTCCCTCGTTCTTTTTAGGTCACAAGTGAGTCTGGAAGACAGATCACCGTGTTTCATAAGGAAGGATTGCCCAATGAGGCCGGCGTCCGCGGCGGTGCCGCCTCTCACCACGGCTGAAAAAACCCCCTGAAAAGGCAGATTGGGACGGAGACGGCGCGGTTTGGCGTCCCCGGCCGGCCGCGGGTATTCCAGTGCTGTTTAATATTACTGCGCCGACTGCATGTGCCAGTCATTATGAAGTCAGCTTGCAATACAGACGGCAGCGCTATTGCCTCACTTGCACATACACTGCAGGGCTGGGGGTTCAAATCCAGTGCCTAGCTCTGTGTGTGAGAAATTGCCCTTTAACCTCTGTCTGGGTTTCCTCTGGGCAGCAGAGAGATTTATGCAAAGAGGGTGGAGTTTTTACTTGGGGGGGGGGGTCTGATTCTAATGAAAATGAATGAAAACACATTTTTTAAACTAATTACTGCACATGTGGGGGGGTGGGTAGAAAATATTTTAGGTCGGTCAAAGCCCCCCTAAAACAGCCGTAGCCGCACCCCCGTTTCTGGGTATTTTGTTTCCTCTCTAGCAATCCAAAAACATACACCCCAAGCATGGAGTACTGAGACACTGAAACACACCTACTCACAGTTATTTATTTGCAAACTATGAATAATGATGCTAGTCCATATCCATGGATGCTAGTCCAATTCGCATGACGAGGAAGTTTGGGTCCCTGCTGTTAATTTTCCATCTGTGTTTCTTCCTGATATCTTCTAAGAATGTTTACATTTTTTTCTGTTTCTTTTGTGTTTTTGGAGCCGGTGCTGGGAACACAGTAATGTAAAGGCCCCAGTTTTTCTCTGTAAACAGTCTGGCTCTGTTTAGACTTTGCAATTTCTTCCATATATACAAATTCTCAAAAGGTTTCAGAGAGCAAACTGAAGCCAGCTTCCTCGTCTTTAAAATAGTCTGAACCAAAAACCAAGACTGTTTTAAGTGGTTTTTAAAAAAATTGTGATCACATTAGACTGTACTAAATAATTTTTTAAACCTATTCTGGACTTACAAATTTATAAACAAATCCCATATATTATGTCTCATATAATAATATTTTCCATTCACATCCATTATCCGTGTTCCGTTCATTTTTCCAGCTGTCGGGCCAACGACAGGCAAGAACTGGGATGCAAAACGAAAGTGGAATCTCACTGTGTTGGGATCGTTGTTGGGATGTGACCTAAGGGATCTTCACAGGGTTTGGCTTGCTGTTCAAAAAGCTGCACATGCTCCGAAGGCCTGAAGATCCTCACCGGCAAAGTCTGCGGTGAAGTCAGCTTCAGGTTCGAAAACGATGAGGGTTCCCCATTGCTTGTAAAAAAAAAACAACAAGCGAGCTCTTCCCTTTGTGTTTCCACTACGGTCACGAACTCCACCAAAGAGAACGGCTTGTTCGTAAAAGCCAAATTCAGCATTGCTCGTTATTAGTTAGGCAGCAAAACTGAGCGATAATCACAGGGGCAAGAAGCGGTTTCAACAGGTAGATGAAAAGTCAGCATGTATATGTCATATGTGGCTCTAAGGAGCATTATTAGAGGAGGTAACCTTATAATGAGAACTATTTCTGAAAGATAGGAAATAATGGTGTGCTCATCGAAAGGTTACCTGCGTCATTCATTAGTGAGTATTTGTAATTATAAACTGCTGGTGTATGGTACATGTACAGGAAGGTCAGAGTAAGATCCTACTGCTGCTGTACATCTGGAAGAGAGATAACAGGTAAAATACCTGCTTCAAGGCCAAAACAGACATGATTTTAGTTCTAACATAAACCATAATTGTGGGGCATCATTTTATCGTTACACTAAATTCAGTATTTTTATGTGTCTCAAAACAGAATGAAAATATAGACCCACACACAAGCATGTATACAAGCATATGTGAGTACAAATGAATGAACAGTATAAGTCAAATTCTTTAGCACACTTGCAGGAAAGTAGCTTATAATCATATTTTATCATTTTATTATTTTTCTATGAATACTTGAAAATAAACATTGCAATATAAAAAATAAAACGTGAGTACCGAAGCAGTGTTCAAAAAAACTGAAAATAATTTCTGGGGATTCCTCAGAATAGCTGAGAATGTTAGTCTTGGTAACAACTTCACAAGCTCGAGGCATTTGGTTAACAAGTTAGAGCGAATAATATGTCTCCTCAGCTCTTTTGCAGAAAAATCACAGATTTTTTGGCTACTTGTGGGTTTGCTCTACATTGACTCTTCCATTCAGTTTGATCCATAAAAGTTCTCTGGGACTGAGGTGTGGAGATTGGACGGGTCAGGTCATCCCTCTGAGCTGTCGTTCACTTTCCTTCTTTGCCAGATACTTCCTGCTGAACTTTCAGGTTTGCTCGGGTCATTATCTTGCTGAAGAATGAAGGAGTACAGAATTAGCTGTCATCCTAATGGAATGGCATGACCTTGAAATATGATATGATGGCCATGATGGTTGCAACTGGCATGGATTTACCGCCGACCCTGTCATCGGCAAAGCAACTCCAGACTATGACGCTACCTCCTCCATGCACAGCACACACACAGACCGCCTGCGCAATTCACAGGATTATAAATGTACAAACACACATGTAAAAATCATTCAATAAAAGTCTATACATACAAACATCTATAGACACACATGCATGCATATACATGAGCAAATTCCGATATATACCCTCAAAAACATGGCCGTCCCTGCACATAACACACACACATATCTATGTATAGATACTCTCTAATATAGACATACATGCAGGATTGAAATGTCCAGTTAAGCAGAGGTAAAGGAGCGGCTTGTAAATGGTAATCCCATAAACAATGGCCACTTCCAGTTTCCTCCAGCAGTCCAAAAACATGCACCGATGGATGAGGATGACCAATCAGATGTCATCTACCCCCCAACCTCCCCCATCGCATCTCAAACATGCACCCTGACCTCGGATGGGTAACCCCCATGTGGCAGAAAATCTGCATGCACTGCGGGTGGAGCTGGTTATGGGGGGGGGGATGTCGCAGTTGCCAGACGCGCGGAGCCGTCGGCAAGTTCATGAGTTCAGTGCGGTGCGGAGACACGCTGCTCCCAGCACGTGGCGAGGGGATGCGGGGATGTGGGCACGCATGGCGGATTGCAGCTGACAGGGCCGCAGGAATGCGTTGGAACCGTATTAAAGTGTGACCTTAAGTAGCATGCGTGTGTCCTACATGTGGGCTTCTACTAACATAGTGGCTTTCTGACACCTTTAAGATGTTACAATGTTACGCCGTTATACATTACACACTATTTCCTGGATCTCCATTGATCCACCAATCTGATTGTTAGTTAAGTTCCTTTTATTTTTCCCAAAGATTTCTTTTTTTTTTCACGGTAGAGATTATTCAGCGAAGCCTTCATTGTTAAACAAATAAAAAAATAAAGTACACAAAAGAAAATAATGTTCAGCAGCACAGTAGTATAAAATGAATTCAACTGGTGAATGACTAAAATGTCATTTTAAAATAAATAAAGTAGTAATGGAAAGTAAAACCACACAAAAATTACCTCGGCCTAATTCTATGAAGAGACTATAATTTCCCCACGTATGTAGGGAGATTAAATATGAACGTTCTTTCTCAGGGAACCAAAATCAAACACGATCTCTAAGAGCAACGGCTTTCACACGGTGCGGAATCTGGCTTCCTGAGAGTGAGCCATACAGACAGCACAGAGCGACGCGTCAGTAGGTCTCCACACGGATATGAGGGAGATTATTTGCTACGATTCAGGTCCAGTTTGGTCACGTGTTCAGGGTGCGGCTACGGGAACAGCAAGGGGCCTCTGTATATCAGCTGCGCCTCTTTTCACTGCTAATTAGCGTAGCATTGCTATGGACACGCAACAGACCAGTTACATTTCAATGCATTTTACACCGGCAAATAGTGCAGGGGATAGTTGTATGGATCCTCCAAAGCTTACAGCCTGATTCCCATACGTATCACCACCCTGACCACTTGTACTGATGTTCATACTGGCGTCTGTAAATACATGTCTTCAGGACCTTGATGACATAGGAATCACACAGGGACCCAGATTTGGATGTGGAATGCAGGTATATGGGCTTATCAATGCTGTGGCAGCACCATGTATGTTTAGGGGGACAGGGGGCTGATTGGTTTCCTATCGATGTTCAAACCAAACTTACACCTTGGGAAGTTGTCATGGTTGAACAGATTCAGTTTATGCTCTTTTGGGAAGGGGGAGGGGCATTTTTAGGCCCAATTACATTCATGTATTTGTTTAGAAGTCGCTTTTATCCAAAGCAACGTACATTTGAGAAAGCAGGACCAGCGGGGCACTCTGGGGTCAAAGACCTGGCTCAAGGGCGAAATGACTCTGCCAACCCTGGGATTTGAACTGACAACCTTCCGATGACATCCCATCACGTCCCAACCTGCTGAGCCAAACACTGCCCCCAAATTGCTGGCGTTCGGGGATGGGATGCTACCAAGCTACACGTTACTCCCGAGCAGGGTCACCAGCTATGGTAACACAATCGGCCGTTCCCAGGAAAGCAGAGGCCCTCCTAGAACACGTCCTTCCCTGTGCCACACACAGGCGCTCTGGGTCATGTTCGTCACGCTGCTATTTGTTGACACTTTATTAATAGGTTCTGCCTTCGTCAGAGGATTAAGGTCTCCACCGAGCAGCAGGTTTAATATTAGCCTGGCAAAGGTGGGGGGTGGGACAGGATCTGGCCTGGGGGGGGCAGCACATGCATCCGGGGCAGATAGTGTTTTCACGTGGGGGAGACAGGAATAGCATTTACAAATCTGTGGTGTTGCATTGCAGGCAGATAAACAGGGTCCTGAGAGGGCATCACAGGGGCCCCCTGAAAGGGCATCACAGGGGCCCCGTGTGACCCCTAAAAGGGGCGGGGCCTGGAAATGTCAGGTGTCAGGGGTGCAGGAAACGCGCTGCCAGGCAAGGCTCCTGATATTTATAGGCATTTGGGGATGGGGGGAGGGTGAGCGCGGTGTCATGCCACACGCTCACATTTCCTGGCTCCGGTCGGGCACGATCGCCTCGGTGCAGAGGAGTGTCGTTTAGGGAGCCGGTGCCCGCCTCACGGACACGCTGGCAACAGACACGCGGATCCAGGGCCAAAACCAGGCTCCGATTCTGACTTTACAATTCAAGCCAATCAGCGTGCCATCCCTCACCTATAACCCTCCTACCTGAAGCACGTAACTCACACAATTTTCCTCTTGAATCCCTCACCTATGCCCTACACACTTCATTTGCCCCCTTCAGCCTGCCTGTTTCTCAGGGAGCTTGGTCTGTTCAACTTCCCATAAGGGCTGGTTATACTCACTTAGCTGCCTTTCTAAGTTCCTGTCCATTTCTTAAATTATGTGTTTTCTGTTTGCCATACTGTTATGAAAAGGCACAGCAGGCTTTAAGACTTAAAAACCTTAGAAAAAATGTTTTTTCACTAGTGCGCCCTGTAACTGGCCTGGCATCGCATCCAAAGGCTCTACCGGCATGTACCCAGTGCTGACATGATGGAATATGGATGGATGGTTTTTTTCTTTATAACGCTGATTGGCTTTTATTATCCTGGTCTCTCCCTCCATCGCGCTCAATCGCATTCTCTTCAGCACACGTGCGAGACGCAATACAATAATTTTAGAGCCATGTCTGTCCATGAAAATCCAGGGTCAGCCACACCAAAATGTGCAGACAGCCTTCTGCCACTAGGGGCATCACTGCAGCACAGGGTTTGTTCATACTAAAACAGCATAAACGTTTTATCATCCCCTGCATCTGAATAAATCGCCGCCATCAGACTCAAATCTTCGGAGCCTTTTCCAAATTTCCGTCTCCTGGCATTGCCGCCGTAGGTTATGCTGGGCACATGCCAACATTTGCAGTCGCTGTGCCCAGTCTCCGCCCCGCATCCCCACTCCAGATTTTAGTGATCTTGTTGTTTTTCTGTGGTGCCCTGGACACCATAGCGCTGCGCCCCCCCCCCCTCGCCCCCCATCCCTCCAGTGTGCCGTGAGCCGTCCACCACGGAGCGGTCTTCCTTATTCATGTCATGCCCGGGCATTTCAGGGGGCCAAGGGAGCAGAATTTTCCAGAAGCCTCTGCATTATAATAGAGCTGAAACAGTGCCAACCTGTCGGTTCTCCGGCCCCCCGCCCACCCCCCCCGCCCTTGCTCAACTGCCATGCACCCACACACCGCATGCATGCTAGCACACGCACACACCGCGCGCACACTCGCACTGGCCCCCCGATCACTCCCCCGACGGCGGCACGCCAGTGGACTCAAACACATACTCATACAAAAATATCCCCGATCCAAACATATCCTGCTGGCTCGGCACACAACTTTCCATGCCACTGCGATGACATTGGATAGCTCCCTTCCCACTGATCCACTCTGTGCCAGGAGAGGATGCGGGAGGGGGGGGCAGCCCCTGCAACTTATATCATTACTGAGCACCAGATGTGCACAAGCAATGAGAACCAGCTATAATCCACAGGCTATTATTAACTTTTTTTCCAGAATGAGTTTTGCTTGGTGTCGTTCCATCTCTCTCTCTCTTTCTCTCTCTCTGAAACGGAGGATAAATCAGATCATAGGCATGTTTCTTGCCTCCGACCCCGGTTATGGTATCAGACCAGCGGGCTCACGCCAGCATCTGACCAGCTCGTTCGCCTGCCCACTGGGCACAGAGGTTCTCGGAAACCCCGTCTGTATATTATTATACAAAGGAAATGCCTCTATGCCTCTGACCTTAGGGCATTGCTTCACTGCTTTGTTTATCGCCATGGTACTAGCGGGTTGCTAAAGATGCACATAAATAGCCCCAGATAAACATGTGCGACCGGTCCTTCTCCTTTTTCAAGATTTTCAACCTTCAGTTGAGTGATTCTCTGCATCCGTTGCACTTCGTCTCATTGGTTCTGAGGGGGCAGCCAAGCCAATCACAGCCTGGAGGGCACCGGGGTACCTTCCTCCCCCAGCGGATTGGTTAGACTCCTCCATCTACCGATCTTCATCCATACATTTATGTTCCTGTGCAGAAGCAGAGTGAGCCTGGAGCCTATCGCAGGAGACACAGGGCTCGGTGTCTGGGGCCCCGGATAGCTTGCCAGCCCATTGACAGACCACACACCCACACACTCCGGGCAGCTGAGAGATGCTCATTCTCCTGGCTGGAGGAAACAGAAAGAGCAAAAAAGGAAAGTCATGCAAGTCGCGGAAGATTGTGAGAACCCCACACAAGAGGGGCAGCGGGATTCAAACCCCCAACCCGTGCTGCCCCATTGGATGTTAGATTTTCTCATTTTCTTTGAACCTGTGGAACACGACATGGCACGGCACTGTCAGAGCTCTCGGAAACTGACACTCTGCTGCCGATATATAAATATATATGTATAGTATCTGGACGGCAGGGGCTGTGGCAGATTTGCTGGGCACGTTGCACCTATTTGCGGCCTTATGTAACACCAAGAAGCCTGTCTGCGGTGTCAGCAGCATTTCATGCCACCGGGGACCCTGGCCAGCTTGCACATGCTTCAGAGGTCAATGGATGAGAAATGTGAGCTTAGCAAAAGGGGCAGAAAGGCCAGCTGCAAAGGCGTCGAGGCGCAGGCCGGCATGAGGGCGTGGCCCCCCTGCGTCAACGTGCTCATCATTGGCCAGGGATTCCCTGGGGTTCCAGAATCCCTAGGCTGACTGACCAATTAAGACAAAAGACAGATTGTTTAATTAACAACGCACATCTTTGAGAAAGTGGGGTGAAACAGTGCTTGGAGAAACAGCGGTCAAGAGCTTTACTTAAGGGGCCAATGGTGAAATCACTCTGCAGAGACAGGGATTTGAATCTACAACCTTCTGAGCACAGATATTGGGGCCTAACCCACTCAGCCACACAGCAGCCCCATTCATAGCCCTCATCTGTGGTGCTTACCCATAATGTTACAATAAAAAAAAATGGACTGGGGTAATTCACTTGGGCGAACTTGAAAAACAATATGATTTCTCAGCAGACCCCAGTGCCGTTTGGTGTTCGACAGTAACTGGTTGCGCAAAGTCAGCTTCGGCACCATCAATCAAGGCTTTCCGCTCCACTTTGCGTCTTACGCTCAGGACCGACAGAAACAAACACAATCCTGTGGTGACGATAATACCAGCTGTGTGAATCTGAGACACGGCCATAAAACTTTCTGCCTACTGACCTTTCACTGCCTTGTTTAGCAACATGGATTTTAAAACTTTCGTTTCTGTCCAAGAGACAAGGGATTATTTAAGCCTGTCGACGTTCTGCTCAGGCACACTCCGCTCTGCGCTTCCTGTTTTGTTGGCTTCAGATTTATTACAGCTTTTTTTCGTCTCTGAGGGAAGGTGATACTCAACGACACCACCGGGACGCAGTGAGCGGCAAACGTCATTACACATTTGCCTCGAAATAGCTGCGGTGCACCTTGATCTCGGGGAAATGGATCGAGACAAGGACTAGCTCGGCCTGACTGGTTGCGTCCTTACAAGGCCTGCCCACGTTTAGGCCAGACGCTGCTCCCAGTGGGCCACTGGGCTGTCTTCAATAGAACGCCGCTCATCCTGAAGCTGACCCCCAGAAGCAGAGAGTGGGCCCTGTCCCTCGCACCTGCATTTCACCCAGCCGCCAATAAAAACAATCCCAGACGTCCTCGCTTCCTTCTTGTGACACTCTGAGCCTGATGTCGGACGGCAAGATGATGAGTTTTGTTTGTTTATTTTGCTTGCGGAGCTCAGGGCATCACGATTTGGTCATATGGCCAAGCTTAAAGCTTGTGGCCTGCTGCTCCACAGGTTACTGTGCGCTGTCTGTAATTCGGAAGGGCATCAGTTGGAATCCCAAAGTTAGCAGAATGATTTCCCGGTTGGGTCCTTGAGTAAGGCCCCTAACCACTAATTGTTCCAGGGACCATCTGACCCTGCAGAATGTGGATAAAAGCATCCGAAGTAAATAAATTGCACTGCTAATATGATTCATCTGAGAGGAATAGAGCTCAGGACCGGGCCCATTTGTCTTGGGTTTGAGCTGTATGTCTAGAGTTTCTGGACCTTCACTGTTGTGTGTCAAGATTTTCTTTCAATCCAAAAATAAATTGCTATTATTTTTTTTTTGCTGGAGGGGCCATTGTGGGACAAAGTCCAAGGAATTTACAGCGGGCAAATAACATAGCAAGATGAGATTGTGACAAATATAGACCATTTATTTATTTATTGCCAACCATAAAAGCTCCAGTCAAAGATTTCCGCTTCATCCAGCTGTTGCATGAGCCACATGCAGCGGATCAAGCGAGACGACCGCTGGCTCCTCTGTTTTATTTTTGGTAAGAATTGGAGAAAAATTAGGGAAATAACATGCAGTTCTCATTTTCTGCACTTGAAAATGGCCCCAAATAAGTGAATTATTTCTTTATCCGTAAGTCAGGTGAAAAGCTGGCCGGCCATTCAGGAAAATGGAAGTCTGGACTGATCTCGCTTCCTGAGACAGGAATGCAGTTTGAGGTCCACCATGTTATGACAGACAGTGACAGGCTGTGTCCTACTGCAAGGCATGATCACTCTTTCAGGTCGAGCTCTTTGTCTCTGTCTCTCTGTCTCTGTCTGTCTGTCTCTGTCTCTCTGTCCAAGAGCAATTCCGAACCCCCCAATGCCGAAACACACGTCCACATGTGGCACATCTGGTCAGTATCTCGCGGTGGCTTTGGCAGCACAATACAGTCCCCGGATCTGACGGCAGGTTTTCCCATTAACTCCTCTTGAACTTCCTCTTCTCCAGCCCCTTGTCCCCCAAGGGCCCCGTCTGTGTTGCTGGGAAACGCCGAGGGGCTTCCTACCACACAGCGCTTCATCAGCTGATCCAGATCCTGCTGGATGGAGGTGCCGTCTTCACGCGCGGAACGCAGTTGTCCGAGTTCTTCGTTTTTTCCGAGGCCTGTTTTAACCATCCCCCCCCCCCCCCCCCCCCCCCCCCCCCCCCCCCCCCCCCCCCCCCCCCCCCCCCCCC
>JAABNY020000040.1:14114134-14133433 GCA_015164015.2 Brevimyrus niger | reverse complement strand
GTATCACGGGGACGTGCATCGCTCACATGCTGAGTCTCAGTATCACGGGGACGTGCATCGCTCACATGCTGAGTCTCGTCACCCTCCAGCATCTCTAGCACCAAGAATCCCACTCAGGCTATTCACATTCTCTCCACAATGTAGCCTCTTCTTTGGCTAAAGTGCTACTTAACGCAGAAATGTAGAAGCGACGTAATATTTTACGGTACAACACCAGCGTGTGTCGATAGCGCTTCCAGCGTGCGTGACAGGCCTACACACTCCAACGTAATGACTGCTCACAACAATTATAAAATGGAAGGCAGATTCAAACAAAATGGCGAACGGCAGAGGAAAAGCCGTATTGGATGGCTAGCATCTGGAGGCAGAAGGGGTGATGTCATTAGGGCAGAGTGAGGAGACAAGAGAAAAACAAGTCTGTCTTTTTTTTCCTAATCCTTTTTGCAGGCCCAGAGGGAGGGCTGGCAGGCCGCCAGGGCAAGGGGATGCTGGGAAAGCGAAAAGGATGCCAAGCCCTACTGCCAACATGAGAAGCTCACATCTTTGTTTTCTGAAACCTGGTGTGCTGCCAAAGGCCTCATTTTGGCTTTGCAGTATGGTTACACTGGGCGGGGGCCAATTTCTGAGAGCAAGCTCTTATTCTCCCCGCCCACAACCCCCCCCCCCCCCCCCCCCACCACACACACTCCCTCACTGAGCTCCCTCTCTTTGCCTTCAAAGGCTCTCTTACAAACATTCGCCAGTCGCCATGGAAGCGGAAAGTAGAACATAGAAAAAACAAGTAATGAGTCATGGCTGGATCCAGATGTGCCACACGTGCAGCTGTGAGAGGCAGACGGCAGCCCCTAATAAGGTCTGCTCGTCAGAGGGAAAGCAGACACACACACACACAACAAAGAGCCGTAACGAGGGAAAACAGAGCTCTGCTTAGCGGGATCACGACATAATTAAACGCGGAAAAAATATACGGAATTTCCTCCCCCTGGGAAAACTGGAAACAGAGCGTCACTGAGCGACTGCAGGAGGAACGCTCGGGATTACACCGCTTAAAGTGAGCCGGGCCGCTCGCATCCCGCTGATAACACAACTTTAAAAATTCCTGTTGAATAAATCAGAGACGGGACCCGTGAGCCGCATGCATCAGTCAGTTTGATTTATATCACGAAACAAAAACCGAAAAAGAGCAAAACTAACCCCATTTCAGTCCCCAGCCGGACACATAAAGCAATATCCTTGTTTAAAATGATGTTTAACAAGAAGAAATTTAAAAATCTGTGAAAATGTGCAATGGCAATTTAAGAAAAGAAAATAACTATTTAACTGGATGGAAATGAATAATAAAAATTTATAATAATAATGATAATAAATTTAGAGAAAAACAGTGCTGGCTTAAAAAACAATGTAGCCTCGTGTGACCTCAATTTCACACTGGGACAAAAATGGAATTTTCATAACTTTCTGAAATATGTTAATAAAGAAGAAGATTCGGATGTAATCTTCCCCGGACTGTGCTGAATGTTGGTACACGTCCATTCTAGAGCAGGCAGACTGTTGAAATTAGTGAACTCGTATCCCAGAGCTGAAAAGCACGAAACCGTGTTTAAAAATGCATCCTAAGACTGAACTCGGAAAGTATCGCAAGATGAGACACGCCATGCACTGTTTTTTTTTTTAAAAAAAAGGTAACGTTTGTTAGTCAAACAGTGGTTAATGTTTTATTGGGTTTGTTTCACAAACAGCCGCTGGCTTCTCGCCTTAATGTTGTAAGGAGCATGTAAATTGCGACACGGCTCCAAACCACGTGCTGGTCGGGGGTAATTCTGGGATCAAAGTACGGCCTCTGTTTACAGACGTGGTGACGGGGGCTCGTGAGCTTTGCTGCCCCAGAGGTATCAAACGGAGAAGCTCTCCCTTACTTATACCTGACTGTGCGGATAGGCAGCCGGCGGAGTCAGCTGGGAAGATTGCCACCCTGATCGGATGGGAATCGGCTTCAGTTTCTCTTAAGGTCAAACAGATGGTGCCACAGCAGGAGCAGACAGGACCGCTGACAGTGCCGGTCATAAGGCTTCATGTATTACTTGGCATTTTACCGTAATTAGCCAAATAGCATTCGCTGCCACATCACAGATCATCACTCGCTCTACCCCAACCTATTTTCAGCAACCTCTTAGCCATAATTATGCGCATTACGTCCACGGTGATCCGGGGCGTTTCCTGGGTGCCCACAATGGGCTGGGGCGGGGGCAGAGGAAACCCACACAAAACTGGGGAGGGAGGGCATGTGGAGTCAGGTTCAGACTCACCAGTCTGGGCCATGTGATGATAAAGACCCCCGTTTCCGTCCTTCTTATATAAAAAGACGTCTCATGCACAAACACCATCTGGTTGCAGCAGAACAATGCAGCAGCATCGTGAATATTAATAGAGCTTCTCTCTTTACATCATTTCCCCACAGCACCCAGCCTGCTCTGCCTTTGATCTTTTGTACAGGGGGGGTTGTGGGGTGACTGCTGATGTAATTCAGGTTAAAATCACCTCGCACTCCCGCCACCCCACCACCATAACCACCGAGGCCTCCTGGTCACAAATCCACGTCCTTCCACTCATCGCTCATGCAAATCTCTCTGTGACGTCTTCTAGGGAATCTCGCCGCACGGATAAACATCAAACCCGTCTCCACAGACAGGCACAGGGAAGATGCTCACTCTGTACAGAGCCATCCTTAATGTTTCCCAGCTCAGTCCTAGGGACCCCCAGACAGTCCACATTTCTGCTCCCTCACAGCTCCCAACACACCTGTACCACATGTTCGTTGTTCTTGATTTTTTAGTTATGCTGCATTGGAATCTGGGGAGGAGCAAAAACGTGGACTTATCCAAAAGGACCAGATTGAGAAACAGTACATTATGCTAGCAGTGCACATCTCGGTAACGCTTTATATTAAGTGCACCTTCATAACGTATTCATAAAACCTTTATAAACATCATGTATGTATACCATAACATCCTAACATCCCTAAACAGCTGTAATTTACATTTATAACAAACGTTATATAATAATAACGAACATTATAATTGTATAATCATGTAATGTTTGTTATCAATGTATATTAAAGCTGTTAGGATGTTAGGGTGTACTTGCATGCTGCTTATGAATGTTCTATGAATGCATCATGAATGCATTATGAAGGTGCACTGAATGTTCAGTGCATGCATTCCTTTGCGCACGCCAAGGCTATTTAACACACTGTAACACTGTGAACACCAAAGACAGGGACGTGATTATGAATAATAAGGTGAGTCAGTCCCTGCCACTACCGCCCTCCCCTGTCACCCCGCGCCCCCGAGGACGTCTGCGAAACAGCGTGATCAGTGTCCCCGCCCTGTCTGAAACCTCTTCTGACCCTAGTACTTTCCCCTGGGGCCTCGACGCCCTGTAATAAAAATGACGCGCTGATGTGGTTTGTATCTGACAATGGGTGGTTTCCACTATTTCTTTATTTATATGGCCTGATGGGATTGGTCGCCTCTCAAACCGTGCAGGAAACTCTATCTCAACTGAAATCTGTTTCTCGTGTGCTTTTTTTTACCTCCTTCCTGCCCCCCCCCCCCCTATATTTATGGAAAGTGATCACATGTGAAATAAGCTCCCCAAAAGCCACAGAAGTGCGGTCCCGTTTCCACCGGGTGTGACCGCAAGCCTTTGGCCCCCTAATCTGCCCATGGTTGCATTATTGATACCCCACTGTGAACACGGAGGGGGGGGGGGTGTCGTGGTGAAACTCGGCCGACCTCTTTGTCGCTGCTCCCATCTTCTCCATGGATCGTTAGATTCACGTGTCACTCTTCTCATTTACTGTGCCTCTGCTGTGAAGCCATGTCTCATGTCCCATTTAGCGAAGTATCATCTAGCTTCTGCCATTTGTCTCCTCAACGTGTTCCTGCAATGGCAGAAAGTGGTCAGGCAATGCTGAAGCATGTCCTCTTTTTAAATAGCATCATGTGCCCCTCCCTGCTTCCCTGCCTCGCTGACCTGTTTACACCGGGCATGAGACCAGGTGGGCGTGTCTGCGCCCTCATCCGGCCTCTTCCATTTGCTCCTTCCTGTGCTTCCCCCCTCTCCTCTCACAAGCAGGACGTCGCTGCTTAGGCTTTGGGGCGACAGACTTCAGTAACAAGAAGCTGACGTGCCCCCCCCTTCAAGTCACCGCCTCCCGTATCCCGTAGAAGGACACCGGGCTGCCAAAAGCCAGTGGGCACACACATCACCCAGCACTAGGCTAAAACTCAGGAAATAACACGAGAGCCTTAGAGAACGTCAGAGCATAACTGGCGGACATGTGGAGGGATCTTTATGTAAATCGAAGATGCTCAAACAAAAATGGACGTGAATTAATTGACAATCTGCGCTAGTGTTTGATTTGCATTTTGGGATTAGGGGAATTCCAACCGTGAGTGAAGGATGCATGACAAGAAGATGCCGTAAAAGGGTCTGGTGAGACATGTCTGTCTACTGTGGAAGGATCATTTATATATACAAATACATACATGGTTAATATGCAATTGCTTTAATAGGTTTGAAACTTCAGTCAGCTGTTACTCATAACGATAATAGAATGAAAGATCAGGCCCATCAGAAATCCAACAATGAAGGCTAATCAAGGAAGAAAAAATAACTTTTTTCTTATTGATTTTAGCAAATAATAATGACCTTAAGGAGGAAGAAGCTGTGTATAGATTACTTACTTGTCCAGAGCCATTGATACGCGGTGTGTGGCCCAGTGGGTTATGTGTGTGTTGTATAGCTGTGATGGGAAGGTCACCGGTTTGACTTCTGTCCTTGGCTGGATAGACACATGTTCGCTGGGCGCTCCAGGGGTGCAGGATGAATGACCTGAGCCTTAGCTGGGATCCCAAGCTTTTCTGTCAGCTGTACATATATACGTGTGTATATGTCTCAGAGGAGAGAAAGATGGAATATGCTAAAAGAACAGAGGTGGACATTTCAGGTCCAGAAATTCACATCCAAACCAAGATTTTGTTACAACCAACCTGCTGAGTATTCTGGGACTGTGACTCTTTATATTCAACTTGTTGGCTGATACAAAATTTTGGTCTGAATTTTTACTTTCTGGATCAGAAATGTCCACCTCTGGAAGAAGCATTCCAGTATGCTTGTGCAAATGGCAAATTAAAGGGTAATTTTATTTCAAATGTACAGGACGGCTGTGTGGTTAGATGATATTAAAACAGATTTTTTTTTCCTCCAACCAGCACCAATAGAGAAGGAAGTGATGTGGTGAGTCTCTCTGTTTCATATCTATTCTTCACATCTTTACTTTGTGGAACATCTACTATTTTCCTTAGTTTTATTGCGAAGATGATGTGCAATAACAGAAAACTGTGGTATACTTGAAAAGTGAGCGCTGCCACAAAAATAGCACGTCTATAAATGAATGGTAAATGAAGTAATTTAGTGGCCTTTGGCACTATAAGGCGGCACTGGGAAGCACACAGGCAGACCTGTCTGACAGAGCAGTGAGGGACCAGCAGCCCCTGCACTCTGATAAGTCCAAAGCACTCTGGGATTTTTTTTTCCCCCTGAGGTTTTCTGACTGTATTTAAAAAAAAATCATAATCGAAGGACATATATTAAAAAGGGAAATTTTAATCTGGCTTGGCTGAATTTCCAATTTGTTGAGACTGTACTGAGTGCAGTTTTTGGGTCGGAGTCTAACTCCAATGTCACGATTACAAGAAAAACCTAATTCAGCAGTGGATCTACAGTATATTGCAACCAGATTTACCTGTAAGTCTAAGCGCCTTGGTAAATAACATTAATACACTTGATTAAAGTGCTCTGATCAGGTTGATTTCTAAAAGTAGAAAGTATTACGCTGATTTGATATTTTCAGAATTTAATCCCATAATCTGAATGGATGGGATTATGAAATGCTGAAAAGATAAAATAGCTCCTGTTTTGAGGCATTCTGCGACATGCACTGCATTGGTTTTTATTTTGTGAGTAAGGTTTTCATTCACAAGCAGGTCAATGGTGAAACATAGTTAGACATGAGATGCATCTTAACTGCCAAGTTTTGGATGTCTGCTGACAGCTTTCACGTGCCCCTTTGCATGTGTACAGTGTCATGGGAATAAGAGTGCCGTAATCCCGTGTTGGTGATAGGCCTATCACAGGGCTAACTGATAAGTGTGCGACGCCTCCTCGGATGGAATGGACATAAAGAGATGGTGTGGTGGAACATGAGCACAAAAAGTTTCCTAAACCTTCCCCCCTAGTCTGGGGTAGATTCCTCTCAGTCTGCAGTACACTTAGAGTCGACTTCAAAGCCCAGATTCAGGGCTGAATTTTTCAGCGGAGTTGGAATCAAATGGAACCAACTTGAAAGAGCTTCGTTCACATGGAGTTGGGGGAATCGAATCTGAGTCGCGCTCTCGCTTTGCTCCTGTGTGCTACACACAAGCATACAGAAATGATCGCAAGGGAAAAAGCACAATCATTCCTAATCAGTTTCAAAACGGCGTTTCTCTTGCCTTATGCGAACAGACACAGAGCGCCTCTGCCAGCGACGATGTTTACGCGGGAACAGAGGCGCTATCCCAGCGCTGAGTTTCAAAGGGACGCTGCGTATTGGTTTATGACTCAACCTGTTTTTTTTCTAATCATTATTCATCAACCGCAGTTCTCACAGTGCTCCCTCCATCTTTACCTCTCCTCCTAACCCTGCCAAGGAGCACGGTTCCACAGATAAGCCCTAGCAAATGTGACTCCATTCCCTTTGTTCATGGGAGTTTTACTTACATAAAAATGTTCTGAAGGCAGAAGGAATAAATGATTGGTTCAGAGAGATAACCAATCAGATTGTAGAGGAGGTGGGGCCAAGCAACTAGAGGAGGTGGGGCCGACCAATCAGATGTCTTGGTCTATTTTCCTCTAGTTGCTTGGACCCACCTACTTCATTCTATGAAAATATGTCCGTTTCCAGGAGAGATACAAAAATACACCAGACCTCCTCCAGTATCCATTTTGTTCGACAGTCATTTCACAACATCTCAGCCAAAGACCAAATGTTAGGCTTCCCAACTAACAATTTTTCATTCGAGGAACATTTACTGAAAGTTACAATTAACATATGGAAACATTCAAAGGTCTTGGGTTCAAGGTTAGATGACATGTTTGCAGTGTACACATACAGCATTTCTTTAAAATGTTTGAAAAAAATATATATATAATATCTATTAAATATATATAATATTTCTATTATAAAACAATATTTCTCAGCATTAATTACATTAAAAAGATGTTTAGGTAATCTTATCATGCTAACATCAACAGAATCTTTGTTAAAATGTAATGCAGTATTCATTTAATCCTATAGTTAGAATGGTCTCTGTCAACTTTGAGAAGACCTTTACATGATGTTGGCGTCTTGCTCCCAAGGAACATGTTAGTAATAAATTTCACATTGTTCGCGACAACTCTGCTAAATCAATGTACCCTAATAACTTTAAATGGTGTACTCATTCTTTTTCACTAAAATCAGAACCCCCTTTTCATTAATCTCTAGTGACATTCCCATTTCGATTGATGGCAGATTCCAAATCTGGAATTCCTTTTCAGGCGGGACAGCAGTTTTAGGTCCCTGAGTTTTAAAGCCGTCTCTCACTGTGGAGACAGCCTCGGGTTAATCCTCTGAGCATGTCAGTCAAGCCGGCGACCATCTCCCAGCAGCATGCGTGGAAAAGCGGCAAGAATCATCAGCGTTGTGACAAAATAGACAAATGCGAAGAAATGACAAGGAACATAGACAGTGTCTGCATAGGAGAGTGTAGCCAGACAGAATAACTGTCCCCCATATTCCATCAGTCCAGTGTGTAAGGAATCCACTTGCAGAGTCTCTGCAGTTTCAGCAAAATGGTGGTTTATTGAACAGTAAATGTTCAACCAAGAACATTGGGGCATCTTTACTACTTTTCCTTACAAGTGGATAGCAGGAACTCATTCTCTGCTGCAAATATTTAAACCATGCCATTTCATTAACCTATTTAGCAGACACTTTCATCCAAAGCAACATATAATTGAGAAAGCAGGGTCAGACAGTGCCTACTGCATTTGGGGGTGAAGGACTGTGAGCAGGGACGCAACATTCACGTCACTCTGCTAACCCTGGGATGTGACCCGCTGACCATCCCCTCACAGACACCGCATCCGAACCCACTAAACCACACAACCTCCCATAACATGCTCACCACTAGAATCAACTGGTCTCTGTTCAAAATTCGGAGAGTTTACCATTCAGAAAGCAGAGATCATTTATCTAAATAGGAAACATAATTTTCAATGTTCTTTATTATTCTATATTATATGTCATCATATATCTTCTACATATGATTCCATATATGGTTTCTTCCAACTTCTGCTTCTTTTTTTTATCATTTAGTCTTTTCGGTAATTTAAGTAACGACTAGGTGTCGGTTGGGTTTAGAAATGACCGTGCGGGACATACAGGTATGTGCTTGTGTGCTTCCCCTGTGTCTCTGTCAGTCGGGACGGGGCGATGCTCAGCGCAGAGCCAGATTCTGTTCAAGGTGATGTACAGTCAAAAAGGCCTTTCTGCATCAGCACATTAGGGACTTTTATGTGATTTGAAAACCAGAGTGAAGTGATACCCAAACTAGCATATGCAAAACTTCTGAAAAAATAAAATCCCTGTAAAATCAATGGTGGGGTCAGAAAAGCAGGTCAGCCCACCTTGGCAGGACCCAGCCCACCTTGAGCTGTAAATGCTCTTTATGGGTCAACGGTGTGGCCAGTATTTCCGTCAGCTGTGCTAGCTAGATTTCACTCTTTTTTAAAATCCTTTCGCTTTATTTGATATCTTATCGAGCTGCTGATAACAAGGCCCATTTCCTATGGGATGCCCATTTCCCCACTGCCAGTCGGTCATTTTGAATCATTGGCAGTGGAAATTTCCCAGAAGGCCGTCTGGATCTGCACACAAGGAAGACGCTGTGTACCCCTATCGCCTCCAGTAAGAGCCGGCCCATTCATTAGCCTTAATTATCGCGGGCCTGCGGATCAAGGGTCACGGGCTTCATTATATAATTAGGCAAACATCACATAAATGTTTACAGTTTGTGACCTTACAAAGGAAAAACACAAAATTGCTTTGATGCAAGACAGAAACGATCTAAAAATAAAGGGAGAGAACAGATGTCTCTCGGAGCAGTTCTGTGTGGTTACGTGCGGGGATGGGACAGCTGTTCACTGTAATGCTATTTAGGTGAGAGGAAGACTTTTGGTGTAAAAACAAACCGTAGATGTCAAATGAAGCAGCAGCTGGGATTATGAAAGAACTCTTGTGTGAAATAACAACATTTTGACTGGACCAAAAGCTGATGACGAGGGGAGATGAATTGAAGATGCTGGACTCTCTTCCCAGTGACTGGCTGGCTGAATTCAGTCACTCTTCATAACCTCAGTTCTTAATTAGCCTGTTTAAAATGCCATTTTAAAAAATGTTGCATGAAGTTTAGTGATGTGATGGCTTGCCTGTTATAGCAGAGGTCCCTCTATGGAAAATGTGTGTGAACTGTGTACAGAATTAACTCATTTGTGCTGGTCTTGCAGATTTCCAGTAAAGGGCGGAGCTGATTAAATGAACTAGCTATTGTTTATTTTCTTCCAGGAAAACTGTCACTATTGAGGGGGACATCATAGCTAAAAAATAGAAAATTTGTCCATCTATCCATCCATTCATCCATCTATAAATCTGTTCAATAATCCATCTGTTTACCCATCAGTCCTTCGGTTACTCATCCATCCATCCATCCGTCCATCCACTCATCTGTTTATTCATCCATCCATCCATCCATCCATCTGTTTGACAATCCATTTATTTATCTATCAGTCCTGTTTGTCATCTATTCATTCATCTGTGTGTCCATCCATCCATAACCCAGTACATGAAAAACAGCAGAATAACTGTTAGAAAGTGATTTCTCTTTGTTCAGGTTTTTCGCACCTGGATAAGGTATGTGAGCCCCTCTGTCACATGTTTGAATAACACCCCTTCTTTTGGTGGGGGCATCGTGTGGCTCAGTGGGCTAAACCTGTGTGCCTGTAACCACAAGGTTGTTGGTTCAAACCCAGCCTCAACTTGTCTGCTGGTCCTTCAGCGAGGCCCTTAATCCCCAGCTCCCTGGGCACCCAACAGGCAGCTGCCTTGTGTGGACAGCTTACTCTACAACAGGGGTCTCCAACTCCAGTCCTGGAGAGCTACTATCAAGCAGGTTTCTGAGGAGCCACACCTGCTCCTGGTATTTACCTGAGAACAGGTGTTGCTCATCAGGAGCCAGGCAGGATAGAAAACCCACTGGACAGTAGCTCTCCAGGACTGGAATTGTAGACCCCTGCTCTACGAAGAGCAAGTTGAGGGAGACATAAAGGCAATTTCCCCACAGGGACTAATAAAGAGAGATTATTATATTGTGGGTATATAAGGGTATTCCCCTTAGTTTGTGGTGAGTTGCCCTGCTCATCCTCCTTTAGGATGCTGTACACTGCTAGAATGGACAAGCCAATGTGACCCAGCCTGGACAGCGGGAGCTAGACTGAATAACATTGCGGGACCCATTGAAACCCATAGATGCCAAGAGATTCCACCGGCATCAGCATGGAGGCCTGAATACCTCAACCCCCGAAAGCCTTGTCACTGAGATCCCAAGCAGACATTCTTTATTAGTTACTGGAATCCAAATGTGTTTCATTGAAATCAGGCATTTCGGTAGCTCGAGGAAACCAACCGTGTAGCGATATGTGGTAAATGTGACTGCGGTGAGAGCTGAGTGTTTCAGGAAGCCGGGCAGGACCCGTGCGGCTCGGAAAGGCCTCTCTTCCTGGTGTCCCTCCTACCAGTTTCATTCTGCGACCAAGATGATCTGATAGACGCCAGCGGCAGCTTTTCTGAAAGCAGGAAACGCCCACGGATGCTTGAAGAGTGCAGATGTGCGTTGAGCTCGGCGCTTTGCTGTTTTGTTGTCGCACCGTCCTTCAAAACTCAGATCTGCTCTCCAGCCAGCGCCGCTTCTATTCTACCATGTGTGTTTTTCTATAAATATATCGTTTGCTAATTGTTTTATATGCAGGTGAAGATCAAGTTTGTTTTCGAGGTCTGGTAGACAGTGACTCTCAACAGACACAGTTTGGTGTACACAGTCTAATTGTTTTTTTAATTAATTTATTTGCTGCATATGTATTTAATTACCAGTAACCCCAATTAAAATGCATGAAAGTGTTTTATTAATTATGGTCACGCCCAGCATCAGAAATTAGCTGTAAAATCTGTGTTGCAGACTTGGGGCTTGGAACTAAATGTATTTGCTAACAGCTAAGAACTTGGCTTGCATGCTTACAGCCAAATAGCAACTCCTTGGCCCTCCATCATTGTTCGGGGGTATTGTGCAAACGGATGCCTCTGAGAATCGAGCCCAAGAAGCCGCATTTCCACATGAAAATCCTGTCCTCATGCACCCTGATTTGGTCCAGCTGGTCAACCAAGCGGCGTTAGCTTTAGCTTAGCAAATGACCAGACCTATGTACAAACCCCAAAGCTGACAGTGCCCAAGCTTCGATGGTAGCTAAATGAAGCTGTCCTTAGACGTGCCAATTAAATCCCCCACTCGAAAAAAACACCCGGATCTTAAATCACTCCTAGCACCAGTAATTGGCTTTGGTGTCAGGAAAGGACCTCGTCGCATTCACGGAAATACTCGTCTGAATCGATGTGGGCATATGTTCTCCCTTAGCGCTGGTTTTTAATCAAGCGACGGGTGGAAACAGTCCGCTACGATGCCGTTAAGTGGGCCAAACAGGGGGTGTTTCCTTACCCGGACCCTTCTCTTGCCACAGTAGCGTGAGCTGGTTGAGATGTGTGGGAGACGCTTACGTCAAGCGGACAGGAGCCACCCCAGCATGTCCTCATCTCATCTTTGAAGATACGGACAAGAAAAGAGCGGCATACCCTTCTGAGGTTCCTGTATCGATATGGTGCATCATTTTTTCCCCAGTAGATAGTGATTTCTGGGCCCCTATATGAGAGCAGATCTTCCTCTCGCTGTCGTCTGCTAATTAGATGCTTCTAAGGGCAAGCCTGCAGAGAACGCAAGAAGGACAGGCACAGCATCCCTTAGGTCAATAGTAACTGCTTGCTTGGGCTAAGGCGTTAATTAAATTCACCGATGCTTTTCTGGAAACCAACTTGCAGACTATAATCCATTTAACCTGAGTGTCATTCTGCATCCTGCACCCCAAGCGGGGCCGCAGCTGGCTACTCTCACAGGGCAGGCCCACGCCCTGGACTCCAGGAGCTGCAGCGGCAACCTGGCAAGCAGACATAGAGTCTGGGGAAATGAGGGGATTATGGAGAAGGTGGAGGAGCCAGGATGTGGTGGAGCGTGTGATCAGGGTAGAGGGGTGCAGGGCCAAAAACCTGGAGGCTGATGGACCAAAAGTCCTCCTCCAATAAGGGAGCTTTACCACCACACAAAGTACGGTACTTTCGCTTTTCCATTGACTTCCGGTCGAGTACCAGTACCGAAATCTCGAGTACCGAAAGTACCAAACCAGTTGAGGTACTTCATTGGTACTTCGGTACTTTGGGGTGGGACTTGCAAATGTATTTGCTGTCGATTGGCTATGCAAATAGCCTGCCGCTGAAACACAAAATACCAAACACAGCGAACAGCGAGAAACAAAATAAAAATCGGTAGAAAAAAATATAAAAAAGTAAAATGGAAGGATGGACAAACAAAGAAACACAGGCTTTAATCGCCATTTGTATGGCAGGACTTAAAATCAAAAAGTTTTTGCCGTTTGGGGAAATTCAGTTTTCCTGTGTTTCCCCTGTCGCGCGCTGATTTGTACATGGTTTCGCTGTTGTTTTCATGTCTTTTTACGAAGCTCTTGAGGTAAACAAGCCATATATTTTGAAACATCACATGCCTTTTCGATGTTTTTTGTTTTAACAGATAATAAATGAAATTACTTAATTTGCTGGTTAGAGATATTTCTTGATGAAAACGGTATAGTATTGCTTATATTATGCGTGACAATCTACTGTATTCACATGTAATAATGTACCTGAGTGATTTTCAGACATCTCACAAAGATCTTTGCCTAAATATTACGAGAAACATTTCCTGACATCCAGGATATTTGGATCCCCCCTGTTAAAACAGAAATACAGCAACTCTGGGCCTTGGTACTGATAATACTGTATTCACATGTAATAATGTACCTGAGTCATTTTCAGACATTTCACATACCTCTTTGCTTTAATATTAGGAGAAACATTATTTCCTAATAGACAGGAGAAAAAGGGAAACTGAATTCCCCGGAACACCATAATACCAAGCCGCTTGGAAGAAATTAGGCACACGCGAAACGCTTAACAGTGCTGCTTCAAAATAAAAAATATATAATTAAATAATTTGTTTGCTTTCAAAAGACTGAATTAGCAGCAGGCTAATTCTTACTGCCTTGATCGGCTTAGCCGATAACATAAGTGTACCTACGTAAACGTAAATGATGGCAGCATTCATGCAATTTGGATATTACTGAATCTTATACTGTGATAGAAGCTGACATAAAATGACATAACAATAAACAGCATTTTCCAGCCTAAACTGTTAGTTTTAATTTTGTGCTGTTTTTTTTTAAATTATGATTATGTGATGATGTGAATCAGGGGCGGTCACTGATGATGTCATTTGGCGCTGGTACCATTTCTTTTACGCCAGTGGAAAACTGACACGAAAGAAGTACCATACTTTCGGGACTTTATGGAAGTATCGAAAGTACGGTACCTGGTGCGGTGGAAAAACGCCCTAAGATGGCCTGTTTTGTTTCCTTTAATCAATGACGTTTATATACCAGTCTGTCCACATGAAATGAGCTGGCTGGTTCAGGCCTTTAATGGCTCAGCTTACTGGGACTTTGGTGGATCCAAGTGCCAGATTCACTGACCCAGTATAGGCAAATGCTACTAAAACTACTTTTTGATATTTTTGTTTGTTTTTCACCATAGTCGATCCATCCATCCCTGTTTGAGGAGCCAGGACAGGATCGCAGAGGCAGGACCAGAGGCACAGAGCATGAGGCAGAGAGACCCTCCATGACATGATCCATCTTGGTACACCATTACGAAGTATCCCTGTGGAGGTAATGCATTAATGCATATTTTTAATCATGAAATACGGAGAATTACTTACTGCATACTTGAAAACTGCGCTCAGAAAATGAGAATCCGAAGACGGGGAGGATGAAATGGGCAGCCATTAGTGGAAACTGGGACGAAGAGAAATCACCGCTTCCCCATTCTCAGAGACGGGTGTCAGGGACAGCTGACCTCATCCAAACCTCCCCCCCCCCATGCCCAGGCTTTTTGATCTTTCCAATAATCATGCACGAGCACAGACCGAGTGGAAAAAAATCCATATCTGGCCTTGAATAGAGTGGAGGCTGGAGAAGGTAAACAAAACAAGGACTCAGACAGAGCGGGGGGGGCAGCGTATCCATTGAGTGCCGGGCTGCTTACTCAGCGCTCCCATGGGGCCATCGTCGCTCCTCTTAAGCCGCCCGGCGGGGCGGTAAATAGCTGAGGGCTGCGTCAGAGCCTGCACAGCTGACTGGCCTGACGAATGGCTGACAGGAAGAGTTGGACGCGTCACCCGAGCTGAGGAAGGCACAGAAAGGGAGCCCCCCCCAGGGAAGGGGGAGCGGCTCTTTTTCCCTCTCGCTGGGACGGCCGATTCATCCCGTGATGAGGACCCGCCTCACACACCCCCCTTTTATTTTTGAAAAAAGGCCCTGTCTCCACAAAGCAACAGAGAGAGGTATCCAAGTTCAGGCAAGGATATGGAACGGTTAAAAAGTACTGGGCCAGCTGCCCACCCAAGCACAAGAATGTTCATTTATTAAGACAATGGCCGTTTCTGTTGTTTTGGCAGCGATTGTTCGGAACGGCAGAGGGAGAGAAGGAAATCCCGTGTCGCTGCATTTCTGCAGCGCTATTGTGAGCGGGAGAGCCTGAATGAATCCGGCCCTGACTGGGAAGCTGAAATCGCTCACCGGGGCCCTTGTTAAAAATGGGAACGGATCTCCCCTATGGAGCCGGGACCCATCGAGGCTTCTGTACGGAAAGGGAAGACTCACATGCTGGACTGAATCAGGCCCGATCGATGGGACCCGGGACTGTCACCGGCTGTGTATCTGGGTCGTGTCTCTTCTTTGAGGCTTATTTTGTTCCTTCCTGCCTGCCCCAAATCGCCACCCCCACCCCACCCCACCCAACCCCCGCCTTCCCAGGCTGTTCACATGCAACAATATAGATTCTCCATTCAAGCTGCGAATCCGATCCCCGCCAGCCTCTGTACCAAGGCAACCGGATCCGATGAGAGAAGCTGACCTGAGGCTTCACAGCGGATCGGGTGGCCCTGCAGATGGGGGCCTGGCCGAGTGGGCGGGGTCAGCTTACCGACAGGCACAATGCGGGGACAATGGGCAGGGCATTCTGCGGATGGCTGCTTTGAAGGGAAACGGAACACAGAGGGATAGCTGTCCATTATGACATCACACTAAATCTGCCTGTGAAACCCTATTACAGCCTTACATCAAGAGAGGGCGGGGCTGTGGCGTGTTTAGCTATAAATACCACATTTATTTATTATTAACAGTATTTTAAAAGACAAATCATGTGGTGGCAGCCTTTGACCGAATCAGGGAATTACAGCCTAATCTGACAACGCCATCACCAAATGGCACTTTAGGTAGATTTGGTAAATATTCTGATTTCCTGGATGGTAGATCAGCGGTCGTTCTTTCCTGCTTTCACGCGACTCTTCTTTCCTTACCAAAAGCAGAGGAATACTTTAAACACCGAAATTATAAAGCAGAACGGTGCCTGCCTGTCAACATCGCCGCACGGGGAGTCTGCGAGAGAAAGTTCACATGGATGAATAAATGTAATAAAACGCAAATGTAAACTCAGAGGTCATCCACGTGATGTCATAGGGGGAAATCTTGCAGGAAATGGTTGCCCTTTTACTGGCAATGGTGTTTTAATAGCTTATGAACTAGTAAAACCCAGTTATACGTTTAATGGTGCTTGGGATAGGGGGGTGTCAGAAGTGTAACTATACAGTGAATGTAAGCAACACCTTTTTAAAAACATTCTACCAGTGGTCCCAGAGTGAAACACAGAAAACGGTGACTGATACTACACTGAGCCACAGGGGGGGGGGGAAATAATTAATAAATAAAGGAGCTATGTCCTTTTGGAAAGACAAAGTATTTGCTCTAACAAATAAATCTCATTAATGGCCACAGAACACAACTTCTCACGGTGAAGTGAAAACTGTTAGCGCCCTGCAGATGGTTTTTGTTGCTCATAAAAACCTTGAAAACATTCGATTAGCCCCATGGTAATTATCTCCTGTGTAAATACAGTTTAAAAATGCATCCTGTTTGCTCTCCAGCACGTAGACGAATGGATTAGAGAGTTTTGTTTCACGGTGCTGAATCTTTACACAGCGATAATTATCTCATTGTCAAATATAAATAAACCAGAACTGCACACAAATAACCTCAACAGTTTTGTGATCATCCACCCCCATCCTGGCAGGCACATGGGAACCATAAAACTATGGGATGCAGGTCTGCCTCAGAAAGGCAGCGGTGCCCGTTAAGCATTGCCTGGGGGGGGGTCTGTTTTTTGTCGTCTTTTTTTGACTGGCTTAACTCATTAGATGCAAACAGCTGAGAGACGTGTCAGATGTGACATCTGGGGATTTTCCATTGAGGGCCACTAACGCCAAGCAGGAGTCACAGGCCATCTTCATCATAACAGGAAGTTCCTTCCATTCCCAATAAGACTGAAAACTCGGCATATTGGTTTAAATGTGGAATAGTGGTCTGCTTTTACACAGATAGACAGGCCGACAGACAGCCTTGGCCAAAAAAAGGTCACACTTTAATATTTTGTTGTACCGCCTTTAGCTTCTATTATGGTGCACATTTGTCATGCCATTGTATCCACACGCTTATGCAACATCTCCACATTTATTTTCATCCAGATTTGCATTTATTTCTCATCGAGATCATGTACTGATCAAATTTTCTCCATCCCAAAGATTTCCAGTGAGATTAAGGTCAAGGCTCTGTTGTGGCCAATTCATGTGTTAACATGATCCTGGCATTTTCATCCTGGAATATGCCCATTATCCATTGATGGGATAACCTGGCCATTCAGTAGGTTCAGGTGGTAAGCTGACTTCGCTGACTTGCTGCTTAACATTGGTGAGCTGTAATAATGATCCAGTCATTGGCTGTTAAGTACTTGCTGATTTAAATTCAACATTGACTGTTTTTTGGCCAGGCAGTATAGATTATTATTTATTTTTCCTACTTTATTATTCGATCTAAGGTAGGAGAACATCATTGGAAAGAATCAAGGAATAAAAAGTAGCAACACTGGAGTGCAGGATATATTCAGGCCAAATATGTCCTGTATCTAATTCATCTAGTTTGGAACGAGCAGCTATTTTTAGGTTTTGAAGCAACTGTCAGTTGAGGTTCATCAGTCTCTGCAACTGAAGGGTACCGAAAATATGACTTCAGGTCAAATTTACAGATTTTTCTTTAAGCAGCTCATTCAAGCGAGTGTTGGCTTTTGATGGAATTAAAAACTAAGGACCCCCGCCGTCCCACACCTCAGGTTACCCAGCAGTGCTTTAGGGGGGGTTTTTTCACACGCCGTCGAGACAAACCCCACTGTCATGCTGACGGAGATAGTTGGACTTCCACCTCCTCCCCAAAGCTTCACACCTTCGAGTCAGACAGTGGGCTTTCTTTGCTTAAAAGTCAAACTACTGTCTCACTTCCAGGCACCTCAAAGGGAAGTTGGGGGGGGTCTCCTGACAGATACCTGATGAGGTCACACTGAAGCCTTACGTCATCTCACGCCGTCGGTCTGAACTCTAAACTATGACCAGAATTAACGGCATCACAAAACATAGCATTTTTTGACCTGTGCCATTCAGTCAGTAACATGTAACATATAAAAGCATTGGACGGCACAAATCGTGCATCATCTGCACAGTCAAGTGAATCATTTTCAGTCCACAAATTTTAATTCATCGGTTCATCCACTCTGTTTTTTTTAAACTTGTATATTTGAACTTGTAATTGCAAATGAAAATTGAAACAAAAAGTTGTTAAACAAAGCATTGAAAAGAAGCCACTCGGAATTCAGGGGAGAGCTTTATGGGGCCATAAGGTTCTGAATGTCACATTTCATCTCCAGTGGATGGTCCTGGAAGCGAGTTTGGATTCACATCTTCCCTGTTTCCGGATCGGATGTCTTAGCGGCACGCAAATGAGTCACGGGAAGCTGTCGGTGCATTCCGAACTGATCTTTCAATTGGTGAAACGTTTGGACTCATTTCCACAGTGCAGCTGGGGTCTTGTTACGTCAGTGGCAGTTTTTGCACCGGCGTACTTCCAGATGTCAAGAACATGTTCAATATGAATTATCTAGCTCAGATTAAAAAAAATGAAGTCATATCCTAAATGATGACAAGTGGAGGAATGATTCATCTTACTGTATATGCAATAAATCTACAGGTGACCGAGAATAAGACTATAGGACAATATACAACAGTGGATGTAGTAGTTTCGAAAATGTCACGAATTGTTGAACTACATGAGGACTGAGTGAGTTTTGGTTCCTGAAACTATAACACATAATAAGCATCTCAAAAAACAACAAAAAATTCACTGGGTGAGTTTTGGGAATTTTATTCTTTATTCTTTACAGTTTGTTCTTCTTCTTGTTAGAAGTACCAGCATGTTGCATGACAAGCACTCCAAATGTCGCTGACTGTCACGTATTTCAACCACATCATTTAAAAATCAAATCTCACGTTCTCCACCAGTGTCACGGACTAAAGGCTCCAACAGGGCATTTGAATGCAGCCTTTCCCAACTCCCAGCTGTGTGCCAGCACTGCTCAGTGACGTGTGTGGAGCTGATTAGCCTGATTAGCCACCGGCCTCGTACGGATTGGAGGGCTGAATTCCAGCAAGACTCCATCACAGGGAGGTCCTTGCCAAATGGTTGCTATGGGGTGGTGGTTAGCTCAGCGCTGAGTGAGTAATCCTGCAGGTCAGCTAATGATTGGGGGGCTGTCAGGCCTCAATTTCCGCTACCTAGTACAGG
>JAABNY020000040.1:14040728-14053442 GCA_015164015.2 Brevimyrus niger | reverse complement strand
TGGGAGGTCGGGGGGGGAAGTGGGGGGGGCGGGAGGGACAGTCACATGGGTCGAGCCATTACCCACAATCCTCTGCTCATTCACAGCTCACACACAAAGCTCCCACCTAAATAAATGCCCAGTGAAACTACCCGGTGGTTTCATGCACGGTAATAAATTAGCCGGGCTCTCGGGTCGCCATGACGCGCCATGAGCTGCGGGGGGGTGCTGTGCTCTGCCACGAGCCACAGGGAAGCCCCCAAGTGCCAGGCTGAGAGAGCCTCCCCCAGCATAACACCCACTCTACCCCCCCCCCAGGTGACCTGTAGGAAGCGAGGAGACAGCAACCGGTCCTTAAAAACCCGCCCTGAAGAGGGAGGCATGTCGGCTCCTGGGCCCTAGAGCCCGCCTCTACATCCTGTGACGTCACACCTATCGGTTCTTGGTTCCAGGACACTGGCACAGACGAGACACACTCACACGGGTGTGCTGCCTTCCCCAAAAAAAATCATTGACATGTCGAATCACGAAACCGCTCGTGCCAGCAGATGATGCTGACCAATCAGTGCCTCTGAAAGGTAGAAGATTCTTTCCTACGGTGTGATTTAACAGGACCAAGCTGTGGAAGATGATGGGTATCGGCAGAACGAGGCTGATCGAAGCTCACCCACGGTGTAGAGGCTGGCATCCGTCAGCTTGGTGATGGTGGCCTCCTGGTACACCCCATCTTGGGTTTTCACCTCCACTGAAGCCCCCACCTGCAGCAGGAGGGACTTTAATTCACACAATCCTTGCAGCGCCCAAAAAAAGGCCGGAGCTCAGACGTCGATTCAAACTGAATTCGAAGAAAAGTAATAAAGCAGGAGTCTCTCTCAACACGCTTTCCTGCCTTGCTGTCAGACAGGAATGCTCACTGTTTTTCTGGTCTTCTGCACATCGTGATACTCACACTTAAAGTCATGGCTCTGCGTACGGCACCATTTCTTTACCTAGTCCTACAACTTGACACATGTACCAAACAATCTGAACACAGAATACTGCGCACAGGAACGCTGAGAGCTGGGAGGGAGCAAAGATATGGACTTCCTGGGGGTTCTGAGGACCGGGTTGGGAAACACTGCTCTATAGGAACAGTACAAGCTCCCCCCCCCCCGCCAAATCAGAGGGCTGCAGAGCTGAGGCTGAAGACGGCTCAGTGATGGCCTGCTCTGTGCTCCATGGTCGACATGACCAGGTTAGGTGTGGTGAGATTACAGGCTCTGATGAAGGGTTAACTACTGTGATCACTATGGAGCAGTGCATGGCCGGCCGGCTGTCTCTATAAAGCAGAAACTCCCAATGCCTAAAAGGTACTGGGGGCCCCATGAGCGTGATGCTGGGATTACTACCTTCAGGGGCCCCTACTAGGGTTGGGTACCGAAAACCGGAGCCAATATGCTTGTAATAAGCATCAGATTCATCAATACACATGATCGCTAGTAAAATTTAAATACTGCATTCATGGGGTGTCAGAAATTATTGGAAAAATAAGTTATTTCCTTAATTAGGAAAATCTTGAGAACTTCGGAAAGCTTGGATAATACAAAACAAAACATTGTTGCAATAATGTTACTGTCCATTTTATTCTTGTAGATTAAAAGTTTATTAGATTGGATTAAAAAATTAAAAGCACAAATCATCTGTTACGTGCGTGCAGACAGGCGAGCGGGGAGACGGGCGAGCGGGGAGACGAGCGAGCGGGGAGACGGGCGAGCGGGGAGACGGGCGAGCGGGGAGACGGGCGAGCGGGGAGACGGGCGAGCGGGAAGACGGGCGAGCGGGGAAGCGGGCGAGCGGGGAAGCGGGCGAGCGGGGAAGCGGGCGAGCGGGGAAGCGGGCGAGCGGGAAAGCAGGCGAGCGGGGAAGCAGGCAGGTAGAGACAGACAAACAAATATAGACAAACAGGGTTTATTTACAGGACAGGAGACACACAAGGCAAAATGATCACTAAACATCACAATGACCACATCCCTGGGGTGCATATTTCAGGGGCCCCTACCACCACATCCCAGGGATGACTATTTAAGGGGCCCCTACCACCACATCCCTGGGGTGCTTAATTTCAGGGGCCCCTACCACCACATCCCTGGGGTGCCTACTTTCAGGGGCCCCTACCACCACATCCCTGGGATGACTATTTAAGGGGCCCCTTACCACCACAGCCCAGGGGTCCCTACCTTCAGGGGTCCTCTGATGTGCTCGTCATGTATCTCCACCATTGATAAGTCCTGCTTAAAGGTCACCTGCGAACACAGAAACAGAAAATGCACTAAACAGAACCGCCATGCCCCCCTTGTTAATTAATTATAAATTTGAATCTAGTTTGGGAGTCCATCTGCCTCCCAATGATGCCTCCAATAAAATATGCTAAATATTTTTAATGTGTAACTAATTTTTCCCTGTTCCACAGTTCTGGCCAGGAGATGTGTGTGTGGGGGGGGGGTGATATTTGTCCTACAAGGTTTGTGCAGAATCACAACTGACCAAATCATTCTGCCATCAAGCTTGCAACACAAAATCAAAACAAATCTGACACCAACCCATGCGGGCGTGTGAGGCATCACCTGTTCCCCCCCGGCCTGAGATGACCCGGTATTGTTATTGTGTCTAATCCCGCCCCCCCCCCTATGTGAACAGAGCCATTTACCGGATCACGGCCCTGACAGACCATCGCCGCAGAGACAAAGTCCGAGCTCTGGGGCAGCCCTCGGAAAGAGAGCCGAGGGGGGGGGCAGGCAACAGAACATTCCAGAAAGCCATCCTACGCTTCCTGCCTTTGACCTTTAGACTGCAAACTAGCGGGACAAATTTAAAATAAAATAAATCTGTGTAATGACTCATACAAAGCAGCATAGATAAATCCATTAATGTATCAGCCAGGATGGCCAACCAAGCCTCCTCCCAGGGCTGTTCGAGCTCCGCATGGGATATATGGCTGGTATCTTCTCCGCCTCTCTTAGTGAGCCCACATGGAGCAGGTGACAGGCGTAGATTAGCAGTAGGGGGCTAAGGTCTCAATCTTTTACAGTTGATTGGTTTATTAAAAATGCCTGTAAATATAGTTGCCAAAAAAACTATATATGGGGCAACATGTGGCTCCGTGGGCTAAGCCTGTGTGCCTGTAATCAAAAGGTTGCCAGTTCAAACCCAGCCTCAGCAAGACTACAGCAAGTCCTTGAGCAAGGCCCTTTAACCCCCCCCCCTCCCCCAGTTCCCTGGGCGCCCCAACAGGTGGCTGCCCTTCATGGACAGCTTGCTCTCCAAAGAGCGAGTCGAGGGAGGCGAACAAACAATTTCCCCACAGGGATCAATAAAAGCATCTATTAAATCTATCATTTTAAAAATAATAAAAAATGTTTCTACTGTGGGTGTGGTATTATGGCTCAGTGGTTAGTTCTGCAGCCTGACACCAGCAGGTTGTGGGGTTCGAATCCCTTCTGTGTATGGAGTTTATATATTCTCCCTCTGTCCTGTGGATTTCTGTTGAGTTCTCCTGTTTCCTCCCTCAGTCCAAAGATGTGCTCTTAGTGGATAGGTATCCCTAAATTGCCTGCACTATGTACAACTTTGAGTCTAAGGATGGACCGGCATCCTGTCCAGGGTTAGGTATCCAGTGCCTCTCTACCCCATGTTACCTTGGAGATCCTCCAAGCTCACAGCAACCAAGCACTAGAAGTATAGGTCTGGAGGATGGATGAATGGCTTTAGCCAGAAACGTGTCCATATGCCCCCAGGCTGGCACAGTGTCCTCCATTAGCATTAGCAGTTAGCAGAAAAGGATGGATAGGAGACATTCTGTTGGAGTACATTAAGGGCAAGATTTTCACTATGAACTATCATCACGCGTGATATCAACCATCATCCTTAGTGCGCATCACTTACAAACAGCAGCCAGCAGTGAGACGCCGACATCTGACAAAGGATAATAAGACGCTTGGCTCTCTTATTCTGGGCTCTCAGATGGAGGAAGAGGAGGGGGACGAGGAGGAGGGACACAGACACCATACAGCAGAGGGCGCCGCTCGTAACCCTCCTTACGGTCATGGGGATTATTCACAATCTGAAAGTAGCTTTAAATTCGCGGCTGCGGTAGGAGATGGGGACACCCCCCGAACAACCGGCCGGGGGAGGACAAGTGGACGCGGCGGTGATGATGCTGCTAATCGGGTGGCGGAGAGGTTAGCGTAACACTCGAGACAGCCTTCTGCTGCACGTCCAACAGGTGAATATAGGAGAATTTAAAAGAACATAAAGATGAATGCCAGCTAGGCAAAATTTGCCATTTGCTGTATCACTTTGGAAAACGGTGTTGGATAAATAAAGTTACAAACGTAAATGTTTCATAAAACAGTTTTTGAGTTGCCGTTTAATTTCCCAAATGTTACAGCCTGGTTACCTGGTTGGCTAATTCCTGCTTGCAGAGGAGCTGCAAAGAGATGGGCAGCCCTGCTCCAAAGGATTGTGGGACACAAGTGGACTGGTCTCTTAAGCTCAAAATTCCAGTGACGGGTCCTGTAGTGCTTTAAAGGTGTTCATGACAGATCTCACAGGTAGCTGATGCGGGGGTCCGACTGGAGCTAATTTCTCTGGCGGAGACGTGTGGCCTTTGGTGGGGGGGGGGGTGCTTGGGTTGGACTTGTCAAACAGGCACAGAATAACCTTTCTGTAAGCCACCAGGGAGATGGAGAAGCCCAACTCCGGACATATTTCCCCGAGGATAAAAATGATAGTTTGACTAAATTCCCTATGATCCAGGAGTGAGAGTCAGAGCACAGACCACCAGTGAGGTCTTTCATGTCTGCCATTCACAGCATGCACCCCCCTCCTCCTGCCTTTATACTACCTCAGCCCAGTCTGGCTCCCAGTTTCGCCCATCTAGTGGGCATCTTTATGGAGGAGGGGGGGCTGGCTGTGCTTTCACCCGCAGACAGAGCAGAGACGATCGGTCGTCTGTCGTTTTGCACTTAAGGAAGCCGCCATCGTACCGGAGCACGATGCTGCAGAACATAACACACACACACGCATGAACACACGCATGAACACACGCATGAACACACGCATGGTTACTGGGAAGGGAACCATTAGCCTGCGGATTGGGGGGGGGGGGGCAACTCATCGAGAAGAGGGAAGCATGTTTTCAAATTTAAAGTCACATTTAAACAAGATGCCGGAAAATGACACTATTTGTCGGGATATGGTCAATGGGGGGCAAAATATATGGTGCATTAATTCATGGTGGACAGGTTAGTGACCCTAATCACCTGACCAGAGTCACCTGACCCTCCCCTTCCTGTGACAGCCAGTAGCAACACCCCCCCAGTCTACAGTTATTTAAAAAGTTTATTAAACAGCCCCTTAGGCAAGAGATTACATTGCAGAAAGCAGTTTACTTGTTCTTAATGAAGGTTCCCTTACAGCAGCCTGCAGAGGAGGGTGTGCGTGGGCGTGTGTCTTACCAGGTTATGAAAAGCAATTAAAGCAGCCAAGCTATTAAACAAGGAGCGCTTCATCAAAGCTGACAGAGATTCGAGCGAGAGAATCTCGCTGATAGTTTAACCAGGCGGCTGCGCGTAGCTCAGCCTGTGTTACTCGGCGGGCAGTCTTAAAAAGGGTTACGCGCTGCTCAGGCTCAGACGCAGATGCAGAAGAAAAGAGCTCTCCAAAACGGTATGGCTTTCAAAGCTTTAGAAGAAGCGGCAAAGGCTGCACCTGGAGAGCTGAACAATAGTGAAATACGACCAACGATCCATTAAGGCGGCGGCTAAGGAACGCGTGCAGGAACCATTACAGGAACCATTACGCTGCACTTTCAGACCTGATGCAGTTTTTACATCTAAGAAATACACAGAGTGCAGCCATCCATCCTCCTCTCTAAACTGCCTATTCAGTGCAGGGCTGGGGTCCAGAGGGTCCAGGGCGAGACCCCAGCCCCGGATGGTCCAGGGCGAGACCCCAGCCCCGGAGGGTCCAGGGCATGAGGCAGGCGTCTGCTGATGGACCGGAGGACACATGCACTTACAGCAGGAACATCTTCTTGCTATCTAAATGCGTATGTTGTGCTGCTGTAAACCTGCAATGATCTACAGGATTAATAAAGTATCCATCCATCCATCCCTATGCACAATAACAGCCTACAGCCAATTTAGAAATATCAAGCAACATAATCAAAAAAGTAGAAACTGCAGGCAGAGCCAGGGGCTGAAATAAATCACACAGCCATGTGGGGTGAGGATACAGTGATCAGCAGTCAGCTACCATGCTCTGTGTGAGTGTGTGTGTGTGTGTGTGTGTGTGTGTGTGTGTGTGTGTGTGTGTGTGTGTGTGTGTGAGAGAGAGAGAGAGAGAGAGAGACAGAGAGAGAGACAGAGAGAGAGACAGAGAGAGAGAGACTTCACTTGCTGTTCTGGTTCCAGTCACACAAATTACATAAAACAGCTCATGTTTCGGTAAAATAACTAACTATTCCACACTAAATAGACCTAAAGACAACCTCACTTTGACTAATCTATACATGCACTTTTAATCATTCGCAGCCAAACTACAAAGGTCTGAGTTAACTGCTATGACATCATGAACTCCATTATTCTAATCACAGGGATTATTAAACAGAACTGCTGTAACTGTACTTGAGGATTAATGACTCGTTTTTCCTTTGTGTGCTTTCTGTTTATCGTAAGTGTTTTTGATGCACAGTAGTTAATAAGAAATATTGAATATTTAAACATCACAGCACCACTGCTTGAAACTATAAGCAAATGCTTTTAAAGTTATTCTAGGACTACAAATTGGTTTCAAAGCACTAAATATAGATCCCGCTAAATGTCAGTCCTGATATTAGGAAGTCAATGGTGTAACAGGGGAGCTGTAGGTATTCAAACAACTTATTTTAATGCTTCAAAAAGTCTTTTCTGAGAAATGTTTTTAACTAAAAACATATCCAGCATAAAGCCAGTGAGATCAGCATACATTAAAACTGTGACACATCTAAGACTAGCAGCAACACCTAGTTCTGTACGATCCAATCTAAAAGAAGAAACAAGTTAATACTGTGAAATTATCGTAAAAGGAACGCAAACCTCAAACGCTCCTATTCTGCTATAGTTCTGTAAGTACTTATAGTTCTGTAAGTGGATGACACACTTGATTTAAAAAAGCGAACCACTCACTCTACAGATGATTTTTGATTAGCAGAAGACAAGGGCATTACTAAGATCTTACCCCATCGGGGGGTTAGCGTAAAGCGCTAATCTCTCCGAAGGTTAATCTGTCCCACCACGACTCTGAATTTACGATGATCGTAGCACTACAAAGTTTTTGGGTAATGTAGTCCTGAACTAGGACTACTGTGATGTGGAGAATTCACAGACTGAGAGGCATGGCTGTTAAAATGTCTGAGCAAAACGAATCGAGGCTTGTTAGGTGGAGGGAGTATTCGTCAGATTCTGTTAAGCCTATGCCCAGGTGTTCTGCAGGTTAGAATGGTGTCCCTTTCACAGTTCTGCTGTCCCGGTTATGAATGAGAGATTCTCACATCCACGGGCTCTGCAGCACCTGTGAAGCAACCACCAACTGCTGCGTCTATCTTCCTCCTCCCTCTTCATCTTCTCCTTCTTCTCCCAACCTAGGACTCCGCCACCTGCCCATAGCATCCTGCCCCACACCGCCACGCCCACAGAAGGTGCCCTTTAAACCCCCTCCCCCGCTCAGTACACCGGCCCACGTTTCATAAAGAGTAACACTTTAAAAACTTGCGCAGACACACAGAACTCGAGACAAACGTGGCTTCTGAGAGGCCGTTCATCACAACAGGGGCCTTCAGCTCGACTCCTAGACGCCTGAGTTCAGCTGGGTTTACCAAACACGCTACACCACCCATTCCTGAGGACCTGGCTGATTACCTATCGATCGGTGTGTTCTGGAAAAGCGGTTTGTTTTACGGAAGCAAGGTGACGCACATCGATGCAGCCAATTAGATGGGATAAGAGGGGTTGTCTCAAGCGAGGAGGACTTCCAGGTTGCAGCCCTCAATAGAAGCTCCTTCTGAACCCTTTGGACCAATTTACTCATCATTCATTAAACCAAGTTCCTGCCATCCTAACTATCGATCTCCCAAACCTCCATCTCTCTACTCAAGCCCTAAAACCATTGTTTTGTTCCTGAAGAACATTGTTTCCTTCAGCCTTGTCCTAGTCTTCCCATCCCAACTTCTCCACTACTTCCTGCACCATCTATCAGTTCATGGCAGTAACTCTGACACAAGCTCTCCTGGCACACTGCCTGACTGGGTGTGTGTAATGACTGTCTGTCCCAGGCTGCATAAATATTCTTGAGAATCTCTAAGAGTGTGAGATACTAACACTTGTATCGTTGCGACGCTTATCTGCAAAGGACTACAGATGAAGGCACAAAGATTTACCTCCTGAAACGAGACCGTCAGTGAGGAGCTCTGAATGCACAGTCACCTAAGATGTGCTTATTTTTAAATATACATGAGGAAATTCCTCTGCAGAGATAATAATCTGACATTTTGCACTGCTACCTTTTTTAGTATTAAATTATATCACATTAAGCCGTTTTGAGCTGCTAATTTGAAATGCAGAAGGATGACTTTTTGGTAAGTGCTTAGACGACACATTTTCCTCTTAAATAAAACAAGCCGGTACAAGGTACACAGCATCCAAAGACACGGCGTGTATTACAGACATGACAGACTCTAATCTTGCTATTTACAGATGCTCTGCCAATCCAAAGACAGGCATCATCTCGTAAGAACAAAGGCACAGTCAATTAAAACAAGTCAGGGATTTGGAATTCACGTCTCATATATATATGAACACATTTTTTTAATTAAAAAATTTAATTCTGGAAAATAAAAATCAAGCTTCATATATCCAAAAATATTTTTTATATATTTAGAGAGACATACCAAAAATAAAATTCTACAGTGAAGCCATTTTATGGTAAATGACACACATTATTTCCAGGTATAACAGAAGTAGAAGATCGTCGTGTATAGCTATTCTATGCATGCATGCATTTCTGGCTTCAGCTGCAGGGATACACTGACTCCGAGTTCTAGTCCAGCTCTGCATACTGAGTCAGAGCATTCTGCTAGAAATACAGCAGCATGAGTCACTTGCAGGCAGTTCCGCATGACTGCAGCGGGCCTCAGCATTGCTCAGCTGGAGGGCGTCCCCGCCACACCCCCGGGTGGGGGACCTAAAACGAAGCATCGCCTTCCCCGGGGTGACAATGAACTCCCCATTTTCACACAAATAAGCGTAAATAAAAATGTTCCAGTGGGAGCCATGGAAACTCATTCAGTCATTCCCTGCTCACGGACAGTCATCACTAGTAACCAGCAGCAGCCCATGGCCTTGCACCTTTCCTGTCACCCCTTACCAAAAGCTTAAGGGAGTTTTACTTACACAAAATTGTTATGCAGGCAGAACATACTGTGAAATAGCCAATCAGATTGCAAAGGAGGTAGGTCCAAGCAACAAGAGGAGGAAGGACCAACCAATCAGAAGTCATTTTCCCCACCACCTCTAGTTGCTTGGACCCACCTCCTCTACAATTTGATTGGTTCTCTCTCTGAACGAATCATTTTATTTTTGTGTAAGTAAAACTCCCATGAGCTTACAAAAAGCAAAAGCGGAGGTAAATTCTTGCAAACAATGATCCCCAACAGGCATGGAAGGAGACCTTCAGAGCATGTTACGCAAGGCTGTCCTGTATGATCCGTCAGCCTGAAACCCTCTAGAGTCCCCATACTTTCCCAGAACTTAGTCAGGACAATTCAGTATATACGGAATATTTCCCAAACATATAAATAAATTTTTCATTTTCTAAGTCGTACCCAGATGGCATGAAAGTTCTTAAGACTTAAACTACAACAGAGGAATCCTGTGAACCTGACAATTGTAGTTTCAGTTATTTGCGAGTTAAAGAAAATTAAACGGGAATCTTTTGGGAGCAGAAAGGTTGCAGAAACTTGCAGGCCAATAACAATACTGAGAATGACTCAGACAACATAAATTGTATAACATAAATATTAGTGGTGATAAATATTATTGGTAGTATAAAGCCTATACTTTATATTTAATATTAGAGTCTTGTCTTGAGAACGCCATGCATCTTTGTCTCGGCAACTGGCCTCACTAACACGTTAGCCGTTGGAGTGACTGTGGAATCTCGCTTTTCTCACAGTATCTTTTACACTTTCATTGCTGTTAATTTCACAGTCTTAATAATGGACCGAAAAAGGTTGCCCTCCCACTGCATGCAGCAGTACCTCTGTTCATGTAGGGGCATAGTTTAAGAATGCTTCTCAACTGGTGGGGTCATGACCCAAGAGTGGGTCACGGGACCATTTTCAGTGGGTCAAGTATTGTGTAATTAAGAAATAATGATACTTTTTCTGTAATGTCAGACTTCTGTGGTCATGAATGATAGACAATGTTGTCCAGAAATCTTTGCCTTACCACTACCCCCCCCCCACACACACACACACACTTTGCTGTCACATGAATGAAGTATAAGAACAAAACACATAATGACTCTGAAATAAAGTGGGTCCTGATGCGAAATCAATTGAGGACCACTGTTTGAGGTGTTTATACAGGCCGATTATATACAAAGTAGGGGTGTAGCAATACATCAATTTGTATCGATATATCGATTCAACGGCAAACGATCCAATGCGTCGATGTGACCTCATAAATATCGATACATCCATTTTTATTTACTCGCCTGTTCCAGTATTGTTTAGATGAACCATTCCGACGTACACATGGTCTACACCAGGGGGCCTGACAGGTCGATCGCAAAGGTAGCGTGGGCATAAAAATAGAGCATGGATGAGGCGTCCAACCGCACCAACTGCTGCAAGCTACCGATTCGCCCAGTTAGCCTCCAATTTATTTTTACTAAACTTAAGAAAGGGTATAAAAATAAATGGAGGAGCTGGACCGAGTAAGAAGCCAAATACCTACCACTTCCATACGGAATGGGGGGGACTGTTTTCATATTCGAAGTGCCTCATCTGTCAGTCTACCACTCCAATTCCGAAGAAGGGAAATGTGAAGCGGCATTTTCAGACTGTTCATAAAAACTACGATATTAACTTCCCTTCGAAAAGTGAGCTGAGAAATGGAAAGGTGAAGGAATTCGATTAAAAAATACTTTATCCCAAAGGGAATTTATTATTATTATTATTATTATTAATAATAATAATAATATTAAAGAAAACTCAATATTTTTATATATAAATATATGTTTTGCATTTTTATTGTAGGTGGATCATTCTGACTTGGTCATTTATAAGTAGCTTGCACGCAGGCGTACCTTCAGAGTGTGTGTTCAGTACGGCAGGTGACACCGGACGCTACGCTCAGAGCACACAATCTCCTGAACATGCTGACCATTTAATTCTGTAATTCTACATGCCTGTCCATATAATGTGTTTTATTTGACTTTATTGTTCTTTATTTTACTTGTTGTTGTATCCCAGCATAGGGCGAGCGAGCAGGGAACGAGGAATCAGGGTCAGGCAGACGTAAATCCAACAAACGGTGGAGGGGGGTGGGTGTTATTTCAAGCACAGCGCACAGCGCACAACACTGGGAAAACTTCAACGACAGATCTGGGCGATTCAGTGACTTAAATACACAGGACTAGACAAAACAATAAGAAACAGCTGAGAACCATCGGGATTGCACGCAAACTTAATGAGGGGTGCAGCACACGTGAGGGTCATATGAGCAGGTCAGGACAGTTATGGACATACTTTTATACTTTTTGTTACACTTTTACATTTATCTGGAGAACACTTGATAAAAAAAATTTATTAGTTACCATGTTAATCTACATCCATCCAAAGATTTTATTTTTACCTTATTATTATTGCACTTTATTTTGCTTGATTTAAGGGACATACTTGACTACGCTAGATTTTGCTTACAGTTAAAATAAAATATGACAAAATACTAATCATATTTGCCTTTTTTAATCCATTGAAATGTAAAGGATTGTGTCAAATTTCATCATTTTGACTACTATTCCCAGTATCAAACTGAATCGAATCGTATCGTGGGAATTTCTGAGGTATCAAAAAAAATCGAACCGTTGGCTTAAGCAATTGATACTGTATCGTATCGAGAGGAAAGCTGTTATTTACACCCCTAACAAAAAGGTCTATATAGGAAATGACAATGCAATTGTACAAGCACAGTGTACTCTACACAGAGGTGGACATTTCAGGTCCAGAAAGTAAAAATCCAGATTTTGTTTCAACCAACCAGTTGAGTCTTCTGTGACTGTCACTCTTTATACTCAACTGGTTGGTTGAAATAAAATCTTGGGTTTGGATTTTTAATATCTGGACCTAAAATGTCCACCTCTGACACTCCAGTGCTGTTTGTTTAGAAATTGATAATAGACTTTTTCTGTTATCATTCAGAGTAGCAGACTATTATAAGTTAAGGTGATGGTGACCCAAGTATTGTTCAAAAATGTTCAAATTTACGGGGATCTTCCACCCCAAACTAGGGCTGGGCGATATGGCTGAAAACTGTATCACGATATGAGTGTTTCATATCAGTCGATATCGATAATTATAGATATTTTTTATGACCCATCTAAAATAAGGACCAGGAGAAAAATATATTTATTCAGACATATATTCAGACATTTCAC
>JAABNY020000040.1:14009131-14031835 GCA_015164015.2 Brevimyrus niger | reverse complement strand
CACACACACACACACACACACACACAATCATAAGCTATGGCCAATTTAGACATGGCAATTCATCTAATTGCACATCTCTGGACGGCAAGATCAAACCAGAGTACCCAGAGGACACCCAGGGAGAACATGTAAGCTCCACACACAGCAATTTGAATGCCCCTGTAAGTCTGGGTTCTTCCCTAGAAGCTATGGGTGCAAAGCAGGGAATAGCCCAGGATGGAGTGCTGACCTATTTGGTAATGCCAATTCACCTTGGTGTGTTTTTGGAGTGGGGCAGACACCAGCACACCGGTAGGAAACCCCACAATGCCAACAGGCAAACTCCACACACAGAGAGCCCTGACATGCTTGAACGCTGGTCCCAGAGGTGTGAGGCAACAGTGCTAACCACTGCACCACCATGCTGCCCCAACACTATTTACTAACACTCTCAGTACTGAAGCTGCACGCTCTTCGTCTTAATGGCCAAGCACAAGGGTCAGTGACAGGAAGCCTCAGTAACTGATCACTGTCGACAGCTGGCCTATTACTATAACTTGCAGGTGTCTAAAGCATAAACAATGCTTACATTTGAAAGGCCAAAATATTTGCACATAGGAGGTATCCAGGGGTGCCTAATTGTGCTTGGGTGGGGTGCAATTTCCAGCTGTTTTTCACAGGTGCTGGGAGAGAGTTACTGGAGATAACCTGGATACACTGGGCGCAGGTTGCTGGCATGTAGATGTCTGTATGGGGGCTCACTGGATTCACTGAGCAGGGGCCAAATCCACACTGCAAACCGGACATGGTCGCATATGCTGCTTTTTTATGTACCATACATAAACTGCCAAAATGTACGAGGAGACCATCAGCACGTGTCCAGAAATCAAGCACTGAAGTCTGTCATCCAACGTCAGGGTCTGCCTATAAGGGAGGCTCCACCCCATCATCCAGACATGGAAAAAAATGTTTATTGCTCAGGATGCACCAGTCAAGTCTGCTGGTCCTGAAAGAACCAGGCGTGATAAACATGCTGCTGGTGAGGTAGGATGGAACAGAGGCTAAACCCAAATAGGAGCTGGAATGAGCTTATGGAGCTGAAAGTAGTCCAACAGTCCTGTCCCACTGCTCCAGGAGCGCATCCTGTAATGAAAACAGCACATTTGCCAAGTCATTGTTTCTTTCACCTTAGCTCCCCCAAAATTTCAGAACTGCAGCACAGTTTCAACATACAGGAACCCTACAGGAGAGCAACCCTCAAAACAACCAAACAAACATGGGGATGAACTTATTCGTGCAGCATTTTATTAAAAACAACAGATGATACAACGGATTAACCTGTAGCAAGAAACGACGCATTATCAAAATTCACTATACGATTCTAACATTCATTCAATAAACGTGTCCATCTTACAATTCAGCTTCATGCTTCCAGCGATCTTTCAAATTGGATCATACCCTAATTCGCTTGGTCCTGCAGTCCAAACGTTTTCAACCTCCGCTTTGAAGAAATCTGCGAGAACGGCTCTCTCCGCCTCGGAAACAGCAGACGGGCATACTAACGAAAGCGAAGCCGGATTTTATTACAGTCATCTTTATACCGTGTTAAAACCATGCCTGTATTTAATAATTTCCTACAGATGACTAAAGAATATCATAAATCCCTGGAACTGATGAAAAAGTAAGCTGCTCATTATGAATGGGCCTCCTCTGATGCACCATTTTAGTGGGATTTATTTATTTCTCTTACTTTGTCTCCGCAGATTTGTTAGAACTTCTGTCTTTCTTTTTTGTGACTTTTAGTTATTCCGTGTTTGCCTATAGCCTACTTTCCGCAATGTAAAAAAAACGTAGACACGTGTTCATTATTGCCTTTTGTATTTTCTAAGTTGCAATTTAAAAAATATCTTTAAAAAAATCTTTACACCGTGTTTGGCCCCGAACGGCCTAAACCTCCGGTGCGGTGCTTGTTCACCCGGGTTCCCAGAAAAAGCCGCCTTATGGGAATCCTACCTGCTGACCATGCATATCTAAGCGCATGAGATGAATGAAGCGCCGGTGTTGTACCCCACCTGAACGCGCGTCTCACCTCCATTATCTGTGCCAAAAGATTTTACTTCATATCCGTAGGAGAAACGTCCATATCAAACATTAGATAAATCATTTAGAAAGAAAGAGGTTACTGGAGGAGTAGCAATACAAGGACAAGTACGGATCAGGAAAAATAAAATCGTAAAAAGAAAAATACGCATGTAATGTATACTACACACGCACATATATATATGCATACATAACTCGGCTGGGATTTCTGAAACGTGACCTATCTGTTCACTTCGGAGACGTCCGCTGCGTCAAAAGCTTTACCTTATGATCCATAGCTTACACTGTTATTGTCGGGCTGCCAAACGTTACTCAGCAGGAGGTGGGATCCCGAGTAAATCAGCGGCGCAGCAATGAATGGAAACCAGACAGAGTGTTACCTCCACCGGCACGGAGCAGAGAATGAACCGGCTCACACTTAGCACCCAGAGGTACCCACTCGGCTTTTATATAATACGCTAAAACGCGACTCGGCAGCCGAGCTATTAAACTAAGATCCAGTTTGTTTTTAAAGAGATGTGGTAGCTTTAATATGCAATTTGAACGCGATAATTAAGCATTTACGTCGCGGTCTTATGTTTGAACGCGGATCCATTTTCAGTTGATTCTTAAATCACAGGCTGGGTAAACTGTGGATGACGGGGGAGGGGGGGCAAAACTGGCTTGGATACAGGGCAGCGCTTATAGATTATAAATGAGAAAGTGGCGAGATGCGAAGGGAATATGCGAGCGGAGGGGTAACGAGGCGGGCTGAAGTCCCGGAACGCGTACAAAACTCGGTATTGAAAACATATTATGAAATTTTAAGAATAAATTTAAACTAACAAAGAACGCGAACATGGGCAGTAGATTAAAATCTGGTACAAATTGAGCACCACAACAGGGTGAAAGTCGCGTGAATAAGACAAAAACCAAGACAAGCTCCCAATTTGTTTTAAATTTATCCAGCTCCTTCAGACCGAGCGGTTTCAAGATAAGGAGAAAACAGCTAATTGAATATGATATTACTTGGGGAAGAAGTAAAAGCAATGAACAGATTGGTTAGAAAAACTGAAAATGGATGTTAAAAGTGCTTAATTTTTTTCCCGACGAAGTGAGCGTGTTCATGGAACCTAAGGAAAAAGAGACGCGCCTCACTGCCAGTGCTCCGTGAGGCTGGGGGTCAACGGACTGCTCAGTTAACGTTATTTCCACTACATCCACTGGTCCCGGGGCGGAGTTACGTTGCGAAGCGATTACCGCACTGGGGGGAAATTGCCTCCTCTTTTGCCACTCCCCAGGAAGGCCTTCGTTAATCAGCATTCCCGTGTTTACTTAAGAAACTGGGCGACACAAACATCAGAAAAAGAGTAATGATCATCAAGGTCTGGAGTAACTGACTTTAACCATTTTTTAAACTTACTGCTTACGCCTCCTTGTCACATGGCAGGCCACCCTCAAACAGTAATTCACTACAATGTACTGAAAATGGACTAACTGGGGCGGGATAAAAAATTATCTTGACGTGAATCAGTGTCAATCAGCTTTATTCACCATGTACACACTGCATTAGTTTTGGTGTGTTTGGTCCTAATGAACACAAACAAGACATGACACCAGTGACAGCGAAGGCTTCACACACACACACACACACACACACAAACACAGTGCTAACAACAGGAAGTCTCCCACACCTGCCAGGCAACATCTTTCCACCTCTCGTAGTGACATGTAAATCTACAGTCTACATCTCTTAGAGGAAGGAGGCGGACCACGTCCAGAGTAAATGCCGTGTGGCGAGAGGTGCAGAACACACTCAGATTACACCACACCTTACTTATGAAGGACCAATGAAATCCAAGGCTCACCTAGGTCATGTGACACTATTCCAAACCAAATTTATATGGGTGATGTAATCTCAGACAGAATTATATTCGAATTGAAATGTGTGGAGCACATGGATACAGTCCATTTATTTTAACATGCAATTCATTATGCTCTCGACAGCAGTCAAAATATTTTGATACACATCCACCTCTTCCGCAAGACATCCATGGCAAAGGGAACTGAGGCAGGTCAGATCTGGCTGGAATTCCCATATGCAAGTAAAAACCACAACCCAAATTACTCAGAAACCATGAGATGTTGCTTCTTGCAAACTTAACAATAGCTCTTGAATGTAAAGTGTGTTATCAAAGCTGTTTGGGAACAACATCAATTCCTTAGTGACTATAAATCAGACAGGTTCAGATACTGCATCCAACGCAGCATCTAATAATCTGCAAGTGCTGGAAAACACATTTTATGAAGTTTCCTGCAACATCTGAACTATATTTCAATTTGCATATCAAAGGACTGTATACCTCAATTTGGATTCAAAATCAGAAAAAAAAACAAACTGGTTTGGCAAAATATGAATAATATAAAATCACATCATTTTAGGCTGGTGCAACGGTCTTTTATCTTCGTGCTAACCCACAACGTTGGACTGATATAGCTTCCATCTTCTGGTAGGTTACTTATACAGCTACTGTAGGTGCTATATACACTGGCCAGGGCTCTAGTGAAATGGATCCAGTGAATTTTAAATTATTCAATTCGAGCAGAAAACTGTAGGTTCTTCTCATTTGGCAAAAATCCAAAAGTAATGTAAAACAATCTGCATTACAGCTGCATATTTTTTGATACTTCAGTAAGCTAACTAAAATAACTTCCCGGGTTTTTCCAATCATTCATTAATCTACGAATAAGTTTTGGTTTTCCTGGGGGGGGGGCAACCTGAATCTTATCCCTGTAAAATGACCTCATTATGCCCCTCGAACGATTCTCAAATGATTTATCTCAATAGACTGTTCTATAGTTTGCCAGTTCTAAGTTATGAGAATTTTTGCAGCCATTCTACAAAAAATTCTAGAATCTGACAATAACCACACATTTACATGCATTGATATAAAAACTCAAAAGCCCTCCAACTAATTTCCTTTTTGCTCCTCTGTCTACTCTTCAATTTGACCTTGCAGTCCATCTCTTTTACCTTCCCCAGTGCATAAAAACACACAAACGTACACAAAGACATGCACAGCATTATGGGCATAGTACAGTATGCCCTCACGGACTATACATGATAACACCTAATGGTTCTGTCGTCGTAATTGTTGCGTTGATTCTTTTCCTCTAATTCTTCTCTTCTATCTTTCCTTTTTTGTTAAAATTAATGACTTACAGTCACCTTGTGTGCTTCTTCACCTTTAATCAGTTGGAAAAAAAAAAACTTAAAACCCATTGTGAAGTTTGGGCGAGTGACTTTTCTAGGTCACGCCTCCCTGTGTAACAGCAACATTTTCTCTTCAATCAATACCATTAATGAAACTACTTAGTCGTGATTTCCCTGAACGATCTCCTCAGGACGGTCAAAAAAAAAAACAAGAGATTGTTGCATCTAATACCAAAAATGAGTTGCAGTAAGAGTGAAGCTATGGGGAGTGTTTGTAATGCAGTCAAGAGCACATGGAGCAGAACATGTTAGCAATATGGACTATAGAATGGCAAACATAGTTTCTACTAAATGCTTGCTTCTAACTTAAATATAAAACATTTACGAAATTGTCCTAAAAATATCGATTACTTAGTTACCATGACAGAAACAAAAGAATTCCTAAATATGCAGTGTGAAAGACGACAGGCCAGTCACACATATCCAAAGCACTGATGTGGTCTAAGCCCCAGGCAGACATCTAGAAGTGAGAATAGGCTGTTTTCAAAAGGCATCGGAAGCAGGGCTGAGGTAAGGGACACCCTCGAAAGACACCTGTCCACTTGACATTGTACTGACACACTGCTGGCAGGGTAGTATAACCAACACACCTGGTTGTGGGGAGAAACACTCGCTCACAGACGGACACAAGGCAAACACGCAAAGTCAGCACAAACACAGCTGGGTCCTGGAAGGGGAGGCTAAACCCTGATTCTCGGTTCCATGGATAGTGGAGGCACCTTGGTTAGGAACTGCTTATGGGAGTTTTACTTTCTCAATAATGCATAAAAAGACGGAAATGTGAAATTGAGGGCAGAAGGGAAATCGATTGGTTCAGAGATAAAACCCAATCAGATTGTAGCGGAGGTGGGTCAAAGACATCCAATTGGTTGCTCCCATCTCTAGTTGCTTGGACCCACCTCCTCTACAATCTGATTGGGTTCTCTCTCTGAACCATTCATTTTTCCCGCTGCCCTCAGAACATTTTTGCATAAGTAAAACTCCATGAGCTTAGAAACTGGACCCCTGGTCTGATACCAAAAAATAATAAAATATATGGGAGTAACAGCTAAGCAAGCGAACAAGCAGTTTGGCAGGGTCAGCAGGGTCCTCCAGGACTAAAGCCCATTCCAGCACCATCAAGGGGGCCCGGAGACAGCAGAATTGCCTGAGCACTGCTTGGTGAGCCGTGAGCACGTTCCCAGTTGAAACCCATCATCCGGTCTCTGCCAGGAGCTTGAGAGCCGCCAAAATATTTCCATGACTAATATTCGCACGGGCTGGGAGTGCATGGATGAGGACTTAAGAAAGTTAAGCATTACACTGTGCTCTCCGTAAAAATAACACCACGTGAACAGATACACGCAGGATCATGCTATGAGAAAATGATGCACTAAACTTGGAAGGAAAAAAAAAACACTGGAAAAATAATTATTATAACCTACATAATATATAGTGCGTTGGGATGGAGTATGTGAAATTGGCAGTTAATGTGTTGCATATGACTCAGTGGTGTGATTCCTGGGCCCTGTCTGTTTGCACAATTCAATTCAGATGAACCATTTCAGTAAACAAAAATGCTACTATGCGGAATATTTAGCACTTTCAGACAGTCACACTCCCACTGCAGGTAAGTCTTCACATGTCAACAATGGTTTGTGTCACAAAAAAAGAGCTTATTTACAATGATTATATACTCAAAGGGCATATCTCGAAGTAAATTAGTAACAATAGGCGATAAAGCAAAAAAGCATGTCGAATTACAATAATCGAATAAAGATGCATTGCATTTAATAATGCTTGTATGTTTGGGGGCAGTAATTAATTGTGAATGTACATTTTGAACATTTTAATTGTAAATTAATTGGTAAAACAATCAATACAAAAATACTCAGCTTTCACTATTCAGTTCCAAAATATACAGTTTATAAAGTGCATTTGTATAATTTAATCACCTGAATTCAGTTCATTTGCTTTCGCCTAAAAAAATCTATTTCAAGAGAATAATTTCATTAGGAAACATTCAATGTGTTTTACTGGCAATTTCATAATTCAGAGTAATATTCGGTCCTCTTATTTTCACTTTACAAATATGCTGCCAAAATTTCATTAGTTTAAAATATGATCTGAAAAATCTACCTTCTACATCCAGGACTAGCAGGATGAGCAGTTGAGTGCTGATAGGGTTCTCATCCAGATCTGGAGTCAACAGCAAGCAGGAGGCAAATTATGCTGCACCAATTGACAGAACGGTAGATTTTCTTTGGTTGTGTCATCACAGACATGACTGTCCCCAAGTTGGCTACTGTCCTATCTTTCTGCCTAGCTAGTTATAAGACTTGCTGCGTGCAGAATAATGGAATGATGTGACTCTTTATTCTGTAGAAAATGAAAGATCCGTCTGTTGGCCAGATTTAATACATCTTTAAAAATGTAGCCAGCTGTATAAAACTGTTTCAGGGGATCTTCTCATATTCTAAGACAATTTGTTATGTTTCGTTTTGAACCAATAGGCCTACGGGGATTTGATTTTTCATATATTTTGATGATCACACAACCAAGCAAAGTTTATCACTGGGGACATTCCCAGTTATGGACCACAGGTCCAATGACACTTAAAACCAATTCATTCAATCTTCAACACAAAAAAATTAGCGGGTTAGCTTACAAACCACAATGTATAGGTCAACCAAAAACCCACAATGCTGCCACATAACAGGAAACCACAATACCAGAAATAATTTAAAAATAAGCACACTAATTACATGGACCCATGATAAAACACACCAAAAGAAATCCCAATATGTCCCATTAATAGGGGTGATTGTCATCAGCAGGCTTTCAGTCTTTCTCCAGTTTTTGGCAAACCAGCCCAGTCTGATGAATCCTCTTCCCATCCCGCACGTCAGAAGCTTAAGGGGTAGGCAGAGTAAAAGAAACAACACACACACACACACACACACACACACACACACTTTCATCTTGTTACTCACATATGGAAAAGACCAAGTAAAACCCTTCCTTTATAAATGCATAGAAAGTGCACCAGCTTCAGCATCTGATTAAAAGCGTCCGGTTGTAGTGCAGGTCAATCGCTGTCAGTCTCCAACCAAACGGAAGAAAAATGAAACCCAACACGACCAAACGGAAAAACCCCTGAGCTCCAACTCTCTCTTTTCCCTCTTATCGTCCACTGAAATAAATGAATAGCTTGGCTGACAATAGGTGACAGGTAGAGCTAATTAGCAGAATTAATACAAAAGCACAGAGAAGCCAAAAAACGGTGCACAGCGCAGAGCACACATCACAACCCACGACAAGGAAGGAAGAAAATAAAACACAACTAAATCTCATTTCTCCACTCTTCCCAACTGCCTACACCATAACCCATATCTAACATTATGGTGCTGTTCACTTTTAATATCTATAAAGTTTAATTATAGGCCAGCAATATCGGCTAAAATAGACATCTTGATTTTTAATGAATATCAGCTGATATTGATTTGCTAACGATTTATCACATATCTCTACATAAAACTTACCTTGCTCACCTTAACTAGCAGTGGGCAGCTCCTGAGATTTCAGCTGTATCCACCATCCCAGAAAATCTGTTCTGTCAATCGGTGCATCATAACTTGTGCTAACGGCAGGCTCCGCTGATGACTCCAGATCTAGAGGAGCATTCTACCGGCACTCATTTGCTCATCCTGATAGTCCCACATGGAGAAGTTTGAAATTTGGATCATATTATAAACACAAAAATTTTGGCATTGTATTTGTGAAGCAAAAAAAAATCAAGGACTGAATATTACCTCTGAACGATGAAGTTGCCATTAAAACACGCTGAACGTGTCCAGCAGAATCTATTGTCTAAAAATTTATTTTGAGGAGAAAGTAAATGAGCTGAATTCAGGTGACCTGAATTATAAAAATGCACTTCATAATCTGTATATTTTAGAACTGAATTTTGAAAGCCAAATATTTTTGTATTGATTATTTTACCAATTATAATTGAAATATTTTCATTTGGAATATTCAATGCCTAAATGTACATTCACATTAAATTATGGCCTACTAAAATTAAAGCATTATTAAATGCAATGCGTTTTTTTATTTGATTAGTTTAATAAGTTTAATACAACATGCTTTTTGCATCAACGACTGTCATTAACCTACTCCCATAGATATCAAGCAGGACTCCCACACAATGGTTCTAAACTTTTTGTAAAGTCTGCAATGATGTTAAGTTATACAACAGACATACTTCAAGACAAGCTGGCTTACAGTAGCACAACTAGAGCTGCACTCCTCATACAGGACAAATCACTTATCTTAATTTAGAACAATCAATCCTCCCATGACATTTTTTCCCGAAGCACATTAACCACTGTATATTAGGCACTTTATTTTTATTTTAAACGCCAAACAAATGTTTTCAATCATATTTGTTCAGAACACAAACAAAGCTAGTTAAACCTTGCTGCAAAATAATGTGTATAAGTCTTGCCAACGCACTCTACAAAGGGTATCACTGCATTACAGCAAAGACAATGATCCCTGGCTAGAGTAAACAAAAAATGCAAGGGTAAGATAGAAGCACCACCTCTATTTTTGGGGGCAAGACAAACAAAAATCTCAAACCGTGACACTTCATCTGTCCCAAAGGGCTCTTTCAACGTTAGCACAAACAACAAAACACAAACGGAAACTAGTTAGAGACCAATTTAGACAACAAAGAGTATGCTCATTTATGAGGTGAGGAGTGGTGCTGTAAAGAACTTTTATTGAAAGTAAAGGCACAGCATTTCAAAATGATGGAGTCAACAGTGAATTTACTTCTGCTAGCACTTAGCTATTGAATATCCGAATGAGCCAATCGCCATTCCACATTTGCCAGCTTTCTTAAGCTGCATTCAGAAAATATGTGAAAAGGTCAAATCGGCATTCAATCAGCACCCAATCACAGCTCTTTATTTAAGAGTGCAGTTGAACAAAAAGGGCACATGCAGGACACCTCCAGGACCAGGACTGATCGCCATTGACCAATGGGTGGCTTTTATGAAGCTGTCCATCTCCTCAGCCCCCCACCACAGCTAATTACAAGTTCCTAAAGCGACAGACAGAACCAGTGCCGGTCAACCCATTAGGCGACTTCTGAGGGGCCACTGACTTAGCAAGCTGCAAGAAAAAGTACCCCCCAGAGTGAGAATTGGTCAGTGAAGTTTGCCTTTAGCTCCACATAGGCATCAACCGGCATTAGACTTAATTATTTGGGTCTTGAGATTGTACAGATGTTGACCCTGGCGGTTCAGAGTTTCATATAAACTCTACCAAATCCTTTAAAGGAGGATTCTGTGTAAAACTTGGTTATGTACTACAACTCAACTGCTGATGCATGAAACTCAGCACAACTAATATCCATAACGTCTGTAGACCTCGTCAGTCAGCAGCAGAGGAGCATCTGACCTTCTAGCGAAGCTTAATGAGTTGCTTTGAGGTCTTAAACCCGCTAAACTGCAGGACATCAAAGCAAAACAAATATAATGATAAAAATTAATGAAATAAAGAACACTAGCGCTGTAGGACCTCCATCCAACATGCAAACGCAACAGTCAGACAAGAAAGAAAAGATTCGCTGGCAATAATTCAATCGGTGGGCACCCCGGGGAAAAATATCACTCATTTCCCGGGTCTGTCCTGCCGAAGGAGACGAACAGAGAGGATGTGGGCGCTTCCTTCACTGGAGAGACATGACATGTCCCTGTCAATCCTGATAACACGCACTTTTTTTGAAAGAAATGCCGGGAAAAAATTAAGCGGTATGGTACGCTTGAACAATAGGACCGTGTGTAAATTATGGGATCACATTAATCGTGCAAGCTCAAGATTACTGACATTTAAAAATGGAACCGCAGTTTATCTTAAAACAAATGGTTATTTCCTGATACGTCCCATTCGTTTATTCGCTGCCGGGGGAATCCCGATCCAAACAAATTCTTTGGATCATACAGCCGAAACTTCCCGGAACCGAGTCTGCAAGCCAAACCAATTCTATTGCGGAAAAAGTCAAGTGTTAAGCAGGAACATTAATCAAAGTCACACGCTTTCGCTATATCGGGAAGCATTAATCGACAAGACGTCAAGCTACAGGCTGCCGCCTGAGATAAAAAAAAAAGAATAATAATCATAAAAAAAATAAAATAAAAAGACTTTCCCATTCTAGTCTTCGCCTTTCATGCGAGTCCAAAGGCCAATAGGACAAATCCTGTAGGCAGTAACCCGGTAGCCAGTTACCATGGAAACTGAAGCACGGCCTGCCTCCGTCAATTATTCCGTCACATTCCGAAGACAAAAGTTATAGAGCTGAGAAACATAAACAAGGATAAGGGCCTCGTGCGCAAACTTTGCGCTAGTAATGTTCGAGCGCCAATAAGAAACGCCACCGAGGACAGGGGAGAAATCATCATGCAATATTATGAAATACACGACATTCATCATTACCTGGCTAATGGTCAAAGAATGTATATATCAAATATTTATGCACGATACCAGATAAATCAATCAAAGTTCAAAATTCTCTAAGGATGGTGTACCATGTGTCCACGATGTTTAGAGTGCCATTACTTTGGACACAAAAAAGGACATGTCTCAAATAATAAGCAGTCTATTACCCAAATAGTATCTGTCATATGTCATAAAAACTTTACAGAAAAGCAGGATGACACTAATGTGTTTTTGGCAAAAATCAGACAGGAAAACAAACGTACCTTCATTTTCACTCAGGACTCCTCAGCTTGTATTGAGGGATCCAGCTGTCAAGCCTGTAACTGAAAAAGTTTTCTTTAAAAACAAAAACAAAGTAACATATACAAAACTATAGACAAACGACATGTTTTATATGGTGACTAATTTAACTAATGGTCAATAATGGTGAACAGAGCAGCCTACATGCACACAAATACTTTGCATTTCCTCACATACCTGCCCACAAAATAAGAAATACTACGGGTTACATGTTAGACTACATAAAGAGTTGAATTAACAGGCAAGTACCCAAATCGTTACTAAATTGTTGCTACTATTTTCAAATGAATAATACATATGTAAAATAAAACTTTATACACTATACTCTTCAATTAATTTTCTTTAGGGACAATCCATGACGAAATAAGTTATTTAAACTTCCAGAATACGTTCCGCGACATTGTAACCACTTTGAAAAATTAACGACTTTACATTACTAATGACCTGTAGGCATTTATTTTGAATAGACCGTGTGCTGACTAACATCGTAAACTTCACAAAGCATCATCAGTTCACGATGGTGCGACGCACACGGATTGATGAAAGTACAAGAAGTCACGGTCATGGAACGCCTTTGGCTTCAGCACCAGTCTAATCAACCGACGCTGATCTCCAGGAACACGCCTGATCTGCGATCTTGTTAATAACAGCGAATTAAGCAACACTACGAAGGGAAAAAAGACGGTCTTTTAATTCAAAATCAACAGCTTAGAAATTCAACATCTAAAAGAACATAAGAAATATACCGGATCCATAAAACAAAGATAACGCAGCATAAAAACGTCATAAACGGACATGTTATAAGTATGCTTTAAAATAATATATTTAGATTGAAAGGCACGGAGCATTGAATAAACAGCGCTGTGTCCCCTTGAAGGTCTGCGCGGTGCCCGATCTCAGTCAGTCCCGAAGCCGAGTGCATGACGCCATTTCTGTGCCGTGCGGCAGAAACAGTCCAGTGGACGAGACAGGCACTGTGCAAAATCCGCAAAGATCACAAAGTCGGCCACATGCACTCCCTGACCCCTCGGTATAGGGCTACCTTTTATTCGGGTTTTCGCACCCACTGGTCGTAATACTCACAAATACACATATATGTATTTCAGAAAGCTTTGCATCGTTGGCTGGCGAGCAGACCCTGTCATAACCGGACTGCGACGTGAGAAATTCGAGGAATCGCACTTGCACGGAATCAAAGCCAACAAATAATGACATTTGTCTGTCCGAAACCTCTGGATTACCAACTCCCCCTCCCCCCCGCAAGTATATAGTGCGGTCAGCCAGATGTTAAAATAAGAGCTCCGTATTTATAAATTAGGGACGCGTTTTTTTAAATCTGTTTTCGGTCGCAAACTGCTGACTACAACTAGACAGCTGGTAAAACTGAGTCGGCTTCGTAGCAATCCCAAATATGTGACATATTTCCAAGAAAAAAAAGACCTGAAAACTGGCAAAAAGTGACATTCGGTTCATTCGTTGGAAGGTGTTGTGCTATGCGGGAGAAGAAACAACATTTTTCTGAATTTAACGAGCCAGCCACCTATACCTAAGCAATGTCACTGCGTTTTGTTTAAGCCATCCTCTACTGTAATTTTCAAAACACAGCCCGAAACGTCTTTTAAAAAATAAATTTTTCTTGAAATTCCAGCTGCCTTTCACAAAGAAACCGAATCATGCGAACGTAAAAAAATACATATTGCAACTAGCCAACTCCTCTTTTATTGATAGTTCAACATCAGCCAGCTGTAACTACTCATTTCAGCAAGCCGACCCCAGCTTTGTTTTCCTAATAAAGTCCGAGCACAAACGATTTTAATCGCCAAAGACGATAAAAGCGAAGGAGTAATGTTTTAAAAATTTGCGTGACATATAGGTAGCTGGCAAACACAGGAAAGCAGGATGATCGCCAGTGTGCCAGCGACACACAAGAACGGGCTGTGGGAAGCTCTACATTGATAATTCTGTAAGCACAAAGCGATTTCCATAGCGAAAACAACCCGCGGCTTCCTCAAAATACAACACGCATCGCTACAAATCCAAGACGATCCGCCGTATGGCTCCTTTCGCCCTAACCGAAGGCAATCGTCTTTCTCCACCAAGAAGATATTTGATGCAAAGTGCCATTTTTTCGGACTACGCCTGTTACGGAGCGATAGGTGCCGATGGATACATTGTAACTTACAGCTGATAAATACAGTTTAGCAATTTTCACAGGAATTACCTTTCTATCCACACGTCTGTATGAGAGGTTATATGGCTCCTTTTGGCATTCTCTTCGAAGTCCAAAAACTCACCTTCCTAGCCCGTAACCCACTCCACTTCGCTTTGAAAATATAACTGGCTGAAGAAACAGATCGATACCGATCAGCAAATGTCCCCTCTCTTTTGATTTAGGCAATTTGACTGTTGAATTATTAAATGTCCTACCTGCTACAACTTGCTGGTTAGCCAGCTGGATGAGTTGTAGATTTTACTTTTTTTTGAGTTGATGCAATAAATTACTCCTCCATAAGATCATCAAAGAACAGCGCAGATGGTTCATCAATAAATAACGTGTGTGTTTTTTTTATAATGGTTGTAATTATTTTATTTTTTTATTTTGTAAACCTCCGGGTCGCCGTCGGGATGCGAATCCAACGCTGTCGCTGGTTCTGCCTGACTCTTTCTCTGTGTTGCTCTCCTTCTCAATCTGACGGACGGACATACACCGCCCACGGCCCTCGATGCACTCATTCATTGGCCAGAACCAGTCTATCGCCGCCCTTTGCTGACTGGGGAAGAAAATGACGTTATTTTTAACGGGTAATGGGGATAACTGCCCCGTTGCGTTTTGCGCTGGGAACACAATGTTAAAGGGACCGTGCTTAACTGGTATAGCCAAGATTATCAGCTGCCGTTAGAAAATAAAAACACGGTCCACTTATTGCGCTTATAACGCAAAAAGCTGGTTGGAGACAGAGGTTCCATGGGAGATGTATTTCGGCAGCAGCAGGCTTGTGCCGTTAAAGGTTTTGATATGTGAAGTAGACAAGCAGCCGTTTGGAACTACAACTCCCGAAATCCTTTGCAGGCCGCAATCAAGAAGTCAACTCCTCCTTCGATGCGTTTCTTCCGTGAAAAAAGCGATGGCGTAAATTGTGGGTAGCAATTTTTCTGTGAATGTTGTCTGGGTGATTTGTTCTGCTGTATTTCTGTATGGAGAAGAATTAGCATAAACCTCGTGTGACTCGAATCAGTGAATCCGTTTCTATTAGATTAAATGGTATTTAAGTAGATATACCCGTTTAGTAAATAAGTGAATAACATATTGAAAGCGGAAGTGGTGAAGAAATCCCCCGGATTGCAAATTGCTGATCAACCAGGTGGGTGGAGCTGTGCGCCGTCCAGTCGACAATTTCCATTAAATGCAGTATTATTGTGGGATCACGTAAATTATTGTAATTCTCTGTCTTCCACGCCAGACAAAAGGCAGCCTTCTAATGGCAAATAACACAAACCTTGTCTTTTGCGCCATCTGGTTACTGGCCTGCGGTCCTCAAGGCAAAAATCTATGTATGATGCCTGTCTCTACCTGCAGCCCTTGTAAACTGATAAGTAAAGATGCTATTTAAAATGATGATTGCATATCCTTTTCGGTACTGGTCTAGGTAGACACTATGTATAAATCTTGCTAGTTGAATAGCTTGGATTCTGTTAACCAAGGTATTGATTATTTCTAGAATATTCAACGTTATAGCTACAAATCACATTATATATCGATCATATTAAAATCATGCTTAATAAACTTTTCCCGGCTAATGCATTTTAAACATTGGGTACTAAATATTATTTTTAAATGTCTTTGGGGAGTTCCCCGTTTCCTGCCGCGATAGCCGGTGTGTCTGTATTGCTGTCACTTATTATTCCGCATAAACACGTGGTGCAGAAACCGTTACGTTTAATTTTCAAGAAAATTCAGTTTTGTGAAAGTATCAATAGTCGTGATTCTAAAGGATACATCAGGTGTCCTTACTTTAATGGGGAAAAACAAGCATGTTGTGTATGTTTTGTGATCTTTCGTATCATTCAGCAGAAAAATTGTTTAGGTCTCGGTTTAGGTTGTATTTGACGTATTTTTATAATTTATGCAGCAGCAGCATAACAGCGCCTATACTTGGTGTGTGAAATGAAACGCTTGCAATATTTTACGTGTATCCCCTCTTTGGGGTCAAACAAATAGACGTTTCTGAATATATTTGAGATGACTTAGATTCTCTCCTTTACTGGAGCTTTTCCCTTCGTTTGCTATTACGTTCTCATCTGAAGGTCCTTTTATCCTTAAGTGAGGTACATGTTAAAAGCAAAAGACCGATTTTTTTCCCTTCCTTTTCCATGATCGTCTCTATGCCCAGTGTCCGGCATCCTTGTCTGATGCAGTAATATAATCCCTAAGATAAACGATACTGTAGTGGACACCGCATTTTTCATTTTTCCTTTTATATCATGATGATTCCGGGGGTATGGCGTCCTATCGTTTCAAAATCGCTGCTATCTGTTACTGATCGCCTGTGATTTAATCTCTGCTGTCAGCGTTGTTTTATTAGGGATAACTGGTTGCGGCCGGTGTGTTACATTTACTCCCAATGACCGCGGTAAATCATTCTGAATGACAGCGCCCACCGTGTGACACATTGGAAAGCTTTGCTTTCCAATAGATGGCACTTTTTGCAGAAATGATTCAGAAGTAATCGTTTATTAATTGTCGCCCGTCTTTGATCCCCGTGTTGATTTTCCAATGATGCTCAAGTTCCAGTTTGGGAATAACTTTTGCTTGCCTTATTTTCATGTCCACAGTTAGATGCTCCATCGTACAGATACGTATTGTTTCCCGTGACGGTTTTTTCCTACAAGCGGAATATTTTGGGATGATCGCCGGTGACCTACATCCATGTCATTAGTCGCTGAGTGGAATAGCGCAGAATTCCCCGCTAATCCACCCCTCCTTTCGGGCAGATGCGTGGGTGACTGCTTATGTTTTACTTAAAAACCTCCCAGTGTGCCATTTCACTTAATTTTGCCTGATTGTAGTAAGCCCTATTTGAACGTTATGTAAATGCCATCTCCTTCATTTGTGTTGCGTGTAAATGGTACTGCTTGCTGTATTTACCCCCACTTCTATATGTAAGTAAGATTTCTCTCCCCTCTGACACTGTGAGGATGTGGTGAAAATCGGATACCTGTCAATAACATAAAAACCTCTCTCACTCACAACAATAAATGACATTCCATGTTTAGCAGTCCTTGATTTTATACTTGCCAGTTAACATGCCAATGCTATTTTGTGTGCCAAAATACCTGCAAAATGAACTCATGAGTACTTATTTTGTGGGAAGTTTTCATTCCAATACAAAGATGAGCCAATGCAGTTAAATGTCTCTCCTGAGGGCAGCACTGAAGTGAGGGCATTAATGAGTCATTTTGTCAAGCAGTTGAGATTAAATTAACCTGTTTACCTCCTGTGCTGGTGCTGTTAATTCGCATCTGTGCCTCAGTCCCGGTTTGGTACCCAACCCTCTTCCAAACGTGCCCATTAACGCTGATTAAACACCTGCACTGTGCATTTCTCTCTTAAACTATGGTCTGTTGCTCTGTGCCTAGGTCTAGTTTGTTTTTAGATTAAAGATTATTTAGTAATTAGGAGTTTTTCTCTCTGGCATTTTTCTCATTACTTTTTTGTTGGTCACAGAAGAGTTTTAGCAGAAGCTGCAAGACTGTGACATGTAGAAGGATTATTAATTGTTTAATAACTAGATGTTAATCAGTAGGGTTGGTGTTACCAGCTCAGCAGGTGGCGCTCTCACGGCACTGGGGCCACAGATTGAGATTCAACTCTAGGGAATTTTATTTGCTTTGCTGAGCCAATAAAATAGTTTTCACCCACAATCTGAAGATGTACTGGTCATGTGAATTGATAGGTTTTATCTTTATGCTTATGTGTGTGAAGGAGAGAGTGAGAGGGTAGATTCTCATCCCAGTGATATCCCGCTCTGCAGTTAATGGATGAATGTTAATCTTCTGATTTAGTCGCCGTGCTTGCTTTTGGGTGATTCCTTATCTGATCAGTCACCCTAAGCCGGTTGTTGGGTAATGCTCAGAGGGCTGAGGATAATGGCAATTAGCGGAATGCAGGAGCCCCCCTTGAATGGCCGTACCGCTAAGCCAGGCCATAGATATAACACAGCATGACGGGCCACGGATTGGAGCTACAGCCTGGAGAATTGAATAGAAAAAATGTAAGTGGCCTTCGACCTTAAAACATGTCATCTATCGTACCTTCCTCCAGGCCAGTAAAAATGCCCCATCCTTTACCACCCTACAAATTATCTCATGATTGGTCACGTGACAGTTTAAAAACAAAAAGGGGGGGGGGGGGTCGGGATATTCTCAGGTGAAACTTGGTAGTCCACCGCAGTGCCTCATTAACTTAAAGATTCACACTTTTTGTATATATTTTGGGTTTTTGCCCGCAGGTTACCTTCACATTGATTTATAAAAATGAGAAATATACATATTAAACACTTGAGTGTAAATTAATGTCCTACAGATAAATGCAGTACAACCACCAAAAGTTGCTAGCAATTTGTATTCTGAATCCTCGTAGCTTTTGAAATTCATGTATTATTCACTCATTATTTTGGGTTGATTCTGGCTGGTTATTCAAACATTTCTTTTAAATCCCAATACAGTAGGTATACTATAGTATTTACTTGCATAATCACTTCTCTGCTTAGTCTGTCCCATTCAAATGAGTTATTAGCTGTTTATGCAGTGAATAATTTTAAAGGTTGCCTTTTTCCTGGGGAAATGAAGGATAAATATTTCTAAGCATGATTTCTCCTTGTGACATCCTAGGGGAGTGTAAATTCTGTTAGGTGCACAGCAGAGGATGGTGGGGGTTTTGTACAGAGGTCTTAACTCCCTCCTCTCACAGTTTTACCCCCCGTTATTTATTTATTGCACCTTCTCACAAATACGCCTGCAAACAGGCAGGTGAGTGTTTATAAACACAGTGTGACTTGTCCTGTATGTTAATGTTTACATAGAGGTGTATCGTATGTAAAATTACCATATCAGTGGTCGACACCATCATGAATTCTAATGACATTTTAATTGAAAGGCAATTTTCACCACAGATATGGTAATTACAACATAATCTACAGTGTTTTTTGCTTTCAACAAAGAGGAGACGAGTCTTGCTTTCTTTTCTGGTGGCTTTGAGTGTTATAGTTACTGCTGTCTTACTCCTCAGTTTGACTCCTGACCTGGGCAGCGTAGAGGTGGCTGCAGGGACTGCTGTGCAGCACCGTGATCTTTCATTACATTAATGAATGTTTGAAGTGCTCTTACTTTAGTATTACTTTAGTATTACTTTAGTATTCAATGAAATCTGTCATTCTCCAGGCAGGGTGTTCAGGTTGATGGGCGTCGTTGTGTTAAATGGAGTTTATAACTGCTTTTCTAATGACTTTATAACTTGTTTTCTGGCATTGTGGGTCATGGGTGAGCCGTACCAATTTTATTGACTGCTAATAGTGTGCGCTTTTATGCTGATTATATTAATAAGCTGTTGAAATGATTTTATAGGGTAGATTGTATTCAAATCTAAATATCGCAATACAAGAATGTTGTTTTAAAAAGGGTCACAGAGATTAACTGGCAGTAATGTACATACAGTGGGAACTCTCAATGAGTTCAGAAAAAAAGTAATGCAATTTCTGTAAAATACCCTTCTTGGTGTTCTTTCCAGTCTGAAATTGAGTAGAAAGCAGTGTCTGTAATATCACACTTTGTCCTGTATTACTGATACGTGGGCTACAACAGCAGTCCTGCAGTGAAGATGTTCATTAGGTTTCTATAATTGATCAGCTATTTTAGATATTGCTGGTGTTTTTCCTTTTATGCATCTTCTTTGTACAGATTTGGCCTCAACTGCAAGCTTCATGATCTGAGTTGGTCACAAATATCAGTTTGTGATGAATATCCCTGTTGATAATTTCATTATCATCCAAGATCTGATGCTAAGGTCTCTGGAGAGTAATAGTCTCTATTAATAGTAACTAATCACAAGACAAGCCTTTCTTCTAAGTAAACAACTTTTTGCTCCAACTCCTGGTCCAACACTGAACTCTGTTATACTACGGTTTCTACAGAAATTGGAATACTGGAGTCTATCTTTAAATGCGTATGAGTAAGTCAGCCAGTCTTTTTTTGGTTTCCCTATTTGTAATAAAACAAATTCCTGCCGAGTTGGCAACATTCCCTGTTTACCAGTAAGAGAAACTGCAAAGCATAATGCCATGTTGGATGTCGTTCTTCAGCTGATGCTCTGGAATTCATTTAGAATCGTTGACTTTTAACCCTGGCTGGGCGATATTATATCGATATTATATCGCGCATGCGCAATAATCACTAGGGCTTCAGATGACTGCCACAACATTTGGCCATGCGCCAGCTTTTCGGTGCTATACGGACATTTATTTACGCCCACAATTTAAGCAGTTTAGTAGTATGGCTAAAATATTAATTAAGTCATTATTAGTATAAATACGGCATATCCTTATGTTTAATAAATGTGTCAGACTTTGAACTGCAAAAAGTACCACCACAGCGCCAAAGTCTTTTTACCTTGTTTATCCACAAGGTCTCCTCTTTTAAAAGATGTTGTGGCTGCTCCTCTTCACCGCGACTTTAGTGCATATTGCACTGAGGTATACCAAACCGTAGTATACCAAACCGTAGTATACCACAAAAGTATTTATGGGGTGCTCCGCTAATGGAATTTAAGAAACGTAAAGTTTATACAGATTACTAACTTTTGGGTATCACAAAACGCATCTCATTAATATTTAAGCCATACTACTAATCCTCTTACCAAATTATGGGTGCAATTTAATGTCCGTATAGCACCAAGAAGCTGGTCAAATGCTTCGCCGATGATTATTACGCATGCACAATATAATAATGATATGATATCGCCCAGCCATACTTGTAACTGTTGGCCTTGAGGACCAGGCAGACTGTGCTCCAGCCTGAACAGGGAGTTAAGCCCTTCTGATAAACTTGATTGACTAGATTAGCAAGTAGATTCACGGTATGATCATAGTCGCAGGTCCGTGGAAGTTTCCAGACCAGACCCACGTGTGGTTGATGAGTAGCCCTATTCCTACGCTCAATTTAAATGAATAATTGAAGCCGTCTGTATTTTACGGTGCCGGAGTATCAGTCAGTCCTTTTAAAGGTACGTTACGAACAGGCCAAAGTGGTCTCATTAGTCAGCATCATTTATTCCTACCCTCCTCGCTGTCTTTAGGTTCCTGTATCACTAATCTTTAAAGCCCATTTGCCAGGATGACAAATGTGGCCCCTCAGTTTAAACAGCCTCTCCCTACGGTTTAGGATCCAGTGCGTTTGGGTCCCAAGCTCAGCGGTTGGACTGTGTTATTGTGTCATTTGATATATCATCCCTGCTTGGAGGAGAAGTGTTGATCAATGGCTGAGAGTCTGTCCCCAGCACCCTGATGCTTTTTGAGGCAGGATAGGTAAACATGCTGAATTAACAGGGCACATCTGCGCTTCATTTGAGGCTGTCATGTAAGGTGTCCTTTAGGGTGAAATCCACGAAGCCTTTCCTGAGTGGTCGACTCTTCTGGGGAAATATGTAACAGACAATGTTCTATAAAGTCGGGAAATTATGTCTGTTTGTGCCATGGGGTTTAATTTCAGAGGGGACGCTGTGATCGTTCGGGGGAAAGCTTTATTCTTGTTGTCTCGTTAAATCCGATTTCCTTTGAGTATGTAGGGCAGCATGTGTGAGTGCTTATTTGATCATCGCTAAATTTTTCAGAGCCGTCTCTTGGAATTATTTTTGTGGCTCTCTTTGAGACTTATGAGGGAAGAGCTTAATTGCACCGTGAAGGTCTCTTAGCAACCACACAAACCGTTCCTCGCCATTCAGCAGGACTGCCAGCCGCCGTCTTGGAAGTTGCGTCCCAGAAATCAATGGCATTGCTTCTTATGGAAGCAGATTTTTAAAAAAAACAACAACATTCACAGGGTTTCTGGGTGTCTCAGTCAGGGCGACTGATGTGACATCTTGTGTTCCTTGCTGACAGGTTTGTTGATTTCTGGGGAAAAACAGCCAGTGATGGACAACAAGAAGGAAGCAGCTTGTGATAGGATGCTGCTGGAGCCATACAGGTATCTCCTGCAGCTACCAGGTACGTCCCTCCAGAACGCCGAGGTCCAAGAATCCCTCTGCTGGGTTGGGGTGGGGGTGGTACCATCCAAACCTTAGGGTTGTACATTTGATTTCAGGTGTCATTTTGCTACTTTCTCTGTTAGTCTTTGGTTTACTGATGAGACGCCACCTGATTGTGTCATGACACACCCTACAGTCCCAGAAGACCACAATGTCAACCAGGGGCGTCACTAGGTTTTAAGGACAGGGGGGGCTTAGTCCCCAAGAGATGCATGCGATATGAACGAACGTAGTGAATGAGCACATGATTTCACGACAGGTTTATATTATTATTTCTTTAAACTCATATTCC
>JAABNY020000040.1:13983072-13994384 GCA_015164015.2 Brevimyrus niger | reverse complement strand
GACTAGATCTGCCTAACTTTCCCCACCTCCCGGGGGTAGCGTGGGTGTAGGGGTGTCCCCCCCCCCCCCCCCCCCCATGATGCTTCACCGCCTAATGTTGCCTCTAACTGGCTTCAGGCTTTTCTACCACCATGAACGAGACGGGTGGTTAGAATTTCAATGTACTTCTACATTGTCTCCCGCCAACTGTAATGTCTGGCATCATCTCCGAAGCTTCCAGTTGCTGTAGACAGGCATTGCAGAGAATCAAGATGTGTGAGCCTGTTGGTCTTTGGGCAGAACTGCCAGGAACGGAGTTCTGGCTCAGAACCGACAGTTAAATTGTGCTGAATGACCCGATGTTGCCGGTGGAGAACCGCAAACTTGGCCGTGGAGTTGACCAACTTGCCAGAATTTTGTTCTGCGGTTCTGCTTCGGGCCGGTCGGAGGCACCAAAGCCCAAAATAATGAAAAATAATCATGACGAGATTACAGATGCATAGCTGACTGTGGCTACAGAGCTTGCTTATAAAAATGTCTTTTTTAATGTTCCCTACCATTCTGGCAAAGACTCGTTTTAGGACTTGGGACCACGGCCCAGAAGAACCCAGTGCCTTGTTCTCTTGTCAAGTCATCAGCCAGGCACACATCTAAGTTTGCTCTTTTATTAATTCTTGGTTGTCCTGTTTACTCCACGCTGGACAATGTACAGCAGCTCTTGTGAGAGGAAGAGTGCAAATAGACTAAAGGGTTATAAGGGGAAGCCCAACAGGACAAGCTGTGTGCAGAACCAACTAAACGGATTCGGTCTTATTGACTCCACTGTCCTCCTCCTTTTTTGTCTTTGTGAGGCTCTACAACACTGCAGAGCTTTGGGGGAAAAGAGGTATTTATACATCCATGTTCTGTTAGTGAAAATCTAACATCTAGTAAAAGCGTTAAATGCTGTGTAGCTTTCTGGGTAGCAATCCCTCCCCCCAGTGCTGAGGGTTGAATCCTGGCTCCCTTCACTGTGTGCTGGAGTTTCCATGTTCTCTCCCCCCCACCCCCCGATGTGATTTTCAGCACGGATAAGATGTCTGTTGACGGATGATGTTCAGAGTTTTGTAGTGCTGGAGTTAGGAGCTGGGTCCATTTCACAAGCATTGCATAAATTTATTGTTTTAACACTTGACCTGAGTTTGGGGATTTAAGGAAGGGTAATTAGCAACGAAATATGTAAATTAGAGAGGGAACTTTCTGGTAGAATCTGGTGTGTTTGCAGCCTGGGGAAAAACCGGGTGAATGTTGCTTACCTGGTCATCAACACTTCGAAAGCAGAGCAGCAGGAAAGGCAGCCAGATGGTACATGGACTCCAAATCCCAAGGGGCAGCACATCTCTGACCTCAGTGCCGAATGTAACTGGCATCAGGGGATCAGAAGATTGGCTCGATATCGCAGATTACGAGGCTTGCAGTTTCTGGGTGTTATGCTGTAGATTTTCCCCTTGATATCATCATCATACCCTTTGGATGTGGACATGAGAATCAGTTCTGTGATTAAAGCCAGGGAGGATCTTGTGTATCACCTCAGAACTGGACTATTTTAATACATAGAATCGTTCACCTCTTTTCTTACTCAGTGTCTTGTTGCCTGATGTTCCAAATCTCTAAGGGAGTCTTTGACCTCAATGTAGACGTATGACTCTTGTAGTTGGGAGCTTGCAGCATGACTGTTGTCACAATGAGAGCGTTAAAGGTTTGATCGAAGCCTCTAGGCTTAAGAAGCAGCTTCTGTGCTCTGAAGCTGACATCGAACTGGCAGTACTAGGTAGGAATACCTTTCAGAGAGGCTATAACCCGCCTAGAGCGAAGGCATGTCGGGGGAAGTTGGAGCTCAGTGACTGTGGGATTATCGCCCCTGGCAAAGGCCTACATACTGATGAGGGACCACATCCGCTGAACTCTTCCACTTGCCGTTGGACAGCACGACGTCTAACCGCTCCTGGGCTTTATGAGGAGCTTAGGTGGGCGCTGGCAACCTGGAGGAAAGCAGCATGAGGGGCGGGGCCATCTGCCCAGCAGAAGTCAGGTGAGAGTGGGTGGATATCGGGGGGGGGGGTCATATCCACGCAGGTGTCCGGATTGTTCTGCTTGTATCACATGCAAGATGTCAGAACCCAAAAGAGAGCTGTTTTACTCATGCGCTTGAGAAGGGAGGTGATTAGGGTTATAAGGCACCGTAAGGCGTTTCAACATGATGTGGTCAGCTGATGGTAGCTGAACTCCGTGCAAACTGGTGAGGTACCTGTGCCTTGGAATGGCGCAGACTTGAAGTGGGTGAGGGATGTGTAAAGTGGCACCCGGGGGGATTAAAGCAGGCCAGATTGTGCGGGTTACTGGGTAATTTATAAAGGAACTGGTCCAAGAAAAGGGGGTTAGGAATAAAGCGGAAGACAGTGAGGCCACAGTGTAGGTATCAGCTGAGCAGCAGAGCAAGTGATGAATGTAACATGGATTCGTCGCGCAGAGGCAGGGAACTGGGGCATGAAGGAGAGGGATGTTCTCAGGCTGCGTGAGTGAAATGTGAAGGTAAAGCTAGTTAAGTAGGTGTTGCTGTAGGCTGCAGAATCCTGCATTTTATGGCGTCCGTCTCCCATAACGGCTTATTCTGTACAACAGTGATTCCCAGTCTGATCCTCGGGGACTTGCAAGGCAGCCCATGTTTTTGCTCCCTTTCAGCTCCCTAACGGAGCAAAAACTGTCAAGCAGAGAGCTTGAAGGGAGCAAAAATGTGGACCGGCTGTGGGTCCCTGAGGACCGGCTTGGGAAACACTGCTGTAACAGCAGGGCCATTCTGAACCTGAAGCCTGTTTGCAGATGTGCCGGGGGGGCACAGGCGTTTGCACACTATGGGCAATTTACAGATGCCAGTTCACCTCACCGGTCCTGGGTACAGGGGCTGGGAGTGTTGCTTATTTTAAAAATGAAGTTCAAACAAATTTCAAATATCACGTTATTTTTTTTGAATACCTGTGACCGCCTCCCCCCCCGCCCCCCGGCAAAACTGAATCATTCTTTTCACTATTTTATTAACATTATTAACAGCCCATACAATGTCACATTGATACGCAACCACTAAGAGGTCAGGGTGGGATGATATTTTTTTTAATCATTTTACATTCCCATTCAGTACTTTTGCAATCCCACGCAATACTTTTGCATTATTAATAATGATGGTCAGGGGCGATTTTAGCCCATTTTTGGGGGTTGCTTCAGCACAGTGTATCTTGCCTTGCTGGGCAGCTCTCTGGGTGCTCAGCACCCCCAAAGCTCTGAACCTAGAATGGCCCCTGATGATGGTACTATGTCTCTGTAAAGTACAAAACATAGAATTAATGGACTATTAAGTAATGGCAATTAAGTATAAACCTAAATGATACCGACCATGGGCGTCGTTAGGCCTGTTTAGGGTGGACTTCAGCCCCCCCAAACTGATCCCAAGCCCCTCCTAAAAATATAGTAATTATCATATTATTTTAAAATTATATATCCATACAATTTCATTGTCAGAGATTGTGAGTAGGTGTCAATAACTATTAATTGCTGAACTTTACTTATGTTTCCTTAAGTGAAAGGAAAGTGGTGTTGTTTGCTATTTTAAAACTAATTAGAGCACCAAGCAAGAAGAAAGAGGAGTTGTGAAACTACATATTTTTAGATATTGTTTCACATTTTGATATTATTAAATGCATTGTTAGATATATTTGCTAGCACGTTTTTAATGAACACAACCCCAACATGTAGGCTGTTAAAAAAAAAAAAAAAAAACTCATGGACTCATTTAGACAGTAATAATAATAATAATAAAAGGTAGACATCATAAAAACTAAGGAAACTGAAGGCAGGGAATCTTCCAGAACCAGAGAATCCAGTGAAATAAAGTGAGCCAGATAACAGCATAATTGCTGTACGTGAGATAATAAAATTAAAGAAGCCTGTTTTAGGTTTGGTGAAAAATTTCCAGCTGTCTAATTCCTTCCTACAACCCTGGGGGCTAATCCCCCCCTTGTCGTTCAATCCCAGTGGCGTTCCTGATACAGACAGGAGGAGTAGGCATTAAACTATGGAGGACAATGCACACTGTGTGTTTAGCTGAATGTGTTTCTAATTGCTCTGTCCATGCACAGCCAGTAACTGTAAAAAGACAGCTGACCTATTTAATCTTTTGTCAGTCACTGATTGAAAACATATCATTGGCTAATGATAATGTCCCCCCCGCTCTGTATGGTCCTTTTTAGGCCCCCACCTTAAAATACCACTTAGTTTCAACCCTGGTCACACTGGGCCTGAGGTTGTTCTGGGGTGGCGGACACTGGATGCCATACCAGTCCATTACTGGGCAATTTGGAGACGCCAGTCAACATAGACTGTGGAAGCATAGTAGAGACATATGACTAAAACTCAACTAAAATGTTGGAGGCCTGTGGTGAAGAGGATGACCTGCAGATGATGGAGGAAAGCAGGGCGCATTAAATAAGATCACAGTACCCAAACTAGAGGTGTGTGCCAGAAAGCAACGGGGCATAAAAGGCGAGCATTGCGGGGCGGTGATTCCTAACACCAGCTCTGTGACAGAATGTCACCATGTTCCCTTTAAAGGCTTGTCTGATCTGAGATCAGTTAAGCAGCCTTTTATCTGGTACTATCTGCCAGCTGCCTTTTCCTACAGGTAACTCAAGAGGCCTCCCAGTGGAATTTATTGGAAGAGCACTGTGAGGACGAAACGGCGACTTTTTGTTCCCTGGATTTTTGGGCCGAAATTCAGTCTGCAGCATCCTGAGATGATTGTTGGGGGTGGGGGGGTTCCTGGCCTCCAGAGGACGCTGTGCAGAAATGCGATAGAGGAGACAATGTTTGATGCTGAGCGCAAGGACCTAGACGTGATCCTCTGGATAGATCACTCACTAATTAGTCTGTTAGTGGAATCCAGTAAACACTGCCCCCTGCTGGAAGTGGAGATTCGGTGCAGGCCAGACGTTGTACCAGCACGTCACTAGTTAGTGCCCTAATGAGCAATATGGCTCAGCAGGGTGGTCTTTTGGCATTCTATGGGGGGGTCCCTGCCCCCTGGAAGCCGCATTCTGTGTAGTGCGTCGGTTTTGATGCTGACGCCTGTTTTTTGACCAGCCGCCTGGTCACGTGCTCCCCGTCCTGACAGGACGTTATGGCCTGTTGGGCCTTGTTCTCCGACCATAAACCTGTCAGCTCACAGTGAAGAGTGGCTCTTTGATCACCCACGCCGGGTGGGGTACTGTCAATTACTTCATGATTTACTGGCCAAATAGTGCCGACAGACAGTAGCTGACTGGAGGTTTGTTGGAAACCCCATTCCTGGGGGGGTGGACTGTGATCATGCTGGCCTTGGACCTCATCTCCTGCTGGCCATGTCACCTGTGTGCATGTTTTTCAATCAGTAACGATTTCACACTGTAGATTGTTTACACTTCCTATAGCAACATGAAAGTGGTTGGATGGCAGAAGTGCATGCTGGGTATCCCTGAGACCCTGTGGCTGAGATTGCCTCGCTATGAGAGACCTCATTTAAGGCTTGTGATTTTGCCCCCTGTGGACCCCCCCCCAACAACAGCGAGTGACTGTAAACTCTCCCTGAACCTGTCACGTGAGCCACACTCTCGCTGTCTGGGAGCTGCTGCCTCGCCAGCGGCTGGAACCCGTACCCCCCCCTCCACCCCCAACCAGCACCATGTCAAGAAGATTCTCACATCTGCCGCCTATCCAGGTCACTGATCATCAGATCGGGGGGTGGCTCAGCGGGTCCAGACTGTGATCAGAAGGTTGACTGTTAACATTCCAGCACCAGAAGAATGATGTCGCTGTTGGGCCCCTCAACATGGCCCTTAACCTCCTACTGCTCCAATGATGACCCCGCCTCCTCTCGGTTTGGGATACTTGATTGGCTAAGGCGGAGCCCCCTCAGCTGTCAGATTCCATGCCGTGCTGTTTTCAGTTCCAGGCCAGTCGGGATATGCATGGCTCTGTACTGGATGGGATCCTTTACCAGATTGTGCCTGGACTTCTTATGGACGCTGCCTTCTGTCATGCTGCTGGCTTGTATAACAGGAGTAAAGGTACTAAAAACTTTGCGAGCAAGAGAAACACCTGCTTTCAAAGGCCTTTGGAGATTTGGGCATTTTAGCTTCAGCTTGCTGTTTATTTTCTGCTCCAATTTTTTTCCCTCTGAATTCACTCAAATAAAACTGCAGAAAATGCAGTTTGATGCCTCTGTTGTTGTTGGTTTTCTTTCCTAAGCTCAGCTAGAATTTTTGGGATATATTTCAGCTTATGAAGAAGGGTTCTGACAAAGAAATATATATGCTGCTCAGGGAGGGCTCACGTAAATAATCAGAAGAGCGCAAACACTTTGGTTTCTGGAGTGTCTCGGACCCCCTTCCCTGGGCCCCCAAAAGCCTTTACACCCTTGCAAGGTGTGATCATTCCTCACAGACATGTCCCCTCCCCCCCCATCATTGACGCACGTGCAAGGACTGAAACGTCCTGCAGTAAAACTTGCAGCGGTTCTCGGGGGGGGGGGGGGACAATACCTGGGCATGGCCTTTATGTCGGTCCTTGCAGGTGGGGTAACTGCAAATTCTCATCCACCATTTGTCTTTTGTTTTTTTCTTTCTGCATGTTTTCAGATAAAGGTTGTTGAGTTTGGGTCCATCACAGGCAATCATATGCACACACCTTTAGCTATTCCACACTGAAAGCTAAAGCTAAAGTATAGTCTCCAGATGGACAGAGGGCACGGCTGCAGATGTGGTCAGACCCGATTCCCAGCATGCCGTGCACCTAGAGAGGATGATGATGAAAGTGGGGATGCTTTGTAGGCTTGTCTCCATTGAAGGCAGAAAGGGGCTTCAGTGCAACAATTACTAAAGAAAAACAGCAGCTCCAGGGGGTCATGGATTCAGTCACCTAGAGCGCTTGCTCAGTTCCTGCAAGTGCTGTGATACAGGGATCACAGGTCACCATGGGAACACTGCCTTTGTTTTCATCTTTATATAACAGCCAGCTCCTTTTATATTTTAATGTGTAGATCGAGAGCGAATGAATGAATTTTATTTTTGCTTTCCTTCTGTTGTGTGTGAATTATGCATGTATTACATTTTGGGGATCAAATGTCCCCACGATATGATAAAAACCTGTTATTTTGATGTTGTGGGGACCATTTTTTCTGTCCCCATAAGGGGAAACTCAGACTTCATTATAGGACTAGATGCTTAAGTTCCTCCATGTTCATGCTAAGTGACGGTGGAGTGAGATTTGACACTGATGACCATGCGGCACGACACATCATCAGTTGTGAGCCCTGGCATCATTGGGTGTTCCAGCCATTTCCTCACAAGACACCCTCTGCCCGGGTTGGCTGATCAGACCTGGGTGTGTGTCACCCGGTGGCACCACATGGTCACCCGGCAGCCCACAGTCTGTCCCTGCGCCTGATCCACAGCCAGTGACCGCTTTGCTCAGCTGCCGCGGACAGTTCAATTTTATAAAGTAAATGCTGTTGTAAATGCAATCAAAAAATTTCAATGCCACAACTCTTGAATTTTGTTTGTTTACTTATTGTTAAGATTAGGGTTGGTTTGTGGTTAAGGTTGTCATTGCTGCGATTAGCGTTTCCCCCATGGCAATGAATGGAGAGTCCCCACAAAGATATAATTACAAGCCTGTGTGTTTATGGGTATGTTTATGCTTCTTACTCATGTTGGTTCACAGTAGGAGAACCCGGCAACCAGCCCAGGGTTTATTATTAATGTCCCACTGGACAGGAGAGCAGTTTCGTAACATGACATGGTGGTGATTTTCGCGAGCGATGTGGACAGTCACCCTGAGCAGAGCATGTGGGTGTGTGTGTGTGTGTGTGTGTGTGCGTAAGGGTGTGCGCGTGTCAGGTGTCTGAATCCCGCCTCTGGCTGCTCGCGCTGCTACCGTAGTCCCCACGCTCATCTGCGTTCGCGCCGCAGGGGCCGAGGGGGCCGGCTGACTGTGGGACGAGGGCCGGTCCTTCCGGGATTGGGCGGGGTGGGTGCATGGAGGGGATCATGCGCTGGCTGCCGTCCGCGGGCCGTGTGCAGCGTCCGGTCAGGTGCAGCCACGTCCCCGCGCTCCCCTCTCTGTCACCGTTCATTAATCTCGCGGCTAACGGTGTCCCGGGGCCCCGCGTCTCACCGGCGCCATCTGCTCGCAGCACCAGACCGCAGATGAAAGGACACCGCACTCACCTCGGCCTCTGCCTCCTCCCCGACAGAAGTGATGTGACGTGAGAATCACATGGCAGGTGACACACCTGCTGGGGACACTAGGGGGTGCCAGCAGCAGTACTGAGCACGTCTGGTTGTGCGTGGTGACTTGTTGCTGTCGACCGAGTTTCCCGCCCATTGGAATCTTGTTACGGCTCCTCAGTTTCTCTTATACTAGGAGAGGACCGGAGAGATACCATAGCATGTAGTGAAGCAGGACGCCTGACGCTCTTCCATGGTCTGACGCCGTGTGCCCCTCTCTGTCCGCAGGTGATCATCGAGGTAACGGAGATGCTCCATAATGCCAGCCTGCTGATCGACGACATCGAGGACAGCTCCAAGCTGAGACGTGGCTTCCCCGTAGCCCACAGCATTTACGGAGTGGCCTCGGTCATCAACTCGGCCAACTACGTATACTTCCTGGGCCTGGAGAAGGTCCTGACCCTGCAGCACCCGGAGGCCGTGAACGTCTTCACCCGGCAGCTGTTGGAGCTGCACCGCGGTCAGGGCCTGGACATCCACTGGCGGGACACCTACACATGCCCCAGCGAGCAGGAGTACCGTAGCATGGTGCTGAAGAAGACGGGCGGCCTCTTCGGTCTGGCCGTGGGCCTCATGCAGCTCTTCTCCAGCTGCAAGCGGGACCTGAAGCCGCTGCTCGACATTCTAGGCCTCTTCTTCCAGATCCGCGATGACTACGCCAACCTGAAGTCCAAGGAGTACAGCGAGAACAAGAGCTTCTGCGAGGACCTCACCGAGGGCAAGTTCTCCTTCCCCACGATCCACGCCATCTGGTCGCAGCCGGACAGCACGCAGGTGCAGAACATCCTGCGACAACGCACCGAGAACGTGGACGTCAAGCGCTACTGCGTGGACTACCTGGAGAAGGTGGGCTCCTTCGCCTACACACGGGACACACTCAAGGAGCTGGAGGACGAGGCCTACAGGCTGATCCGGGACATGGGGGGAAATCCCGAGCTGGAGAGCCTGGTGGAGCAGCTCAGCCTGTTATACAAGGATTGAGTTGGGAGAATCTCCCAGCCCTCACTAAACACCACCTCACCCTGCGGATTCCCCGAACTCTGCAATGGGCCCACTGCTCAAAAGCTTCCCAGAATATTGTGTCAGGGAACATCATCACCCTGCCATTTTCTACCATTTATGGCGTTAAAGGACATACACAATAAAGCCTTACTTTTTTATCAAAATAAAATATTTAGCTATTTTAGTTGTGCTGTGTTGTTATTGAGATGCATTTTTTTTGTATTGGGTTTCATAGGTTAAATATATACAAATTTCTTTGACAAATACAGTAAAGTGAACCTCACTACTTTTATACTGGCCTGCAGGAGATTATTTTATCTAAGAGCAAGCACACAACTGTATGTAATTGTGCATTTGGACCTACAGTGTGTAACGGAAGGGCATTAAGTTTGCTTGTTCTTACATGGTTGGAGTATTAATTATATCATTGTGTGAACTTGCCTCAGGCTTTCTTGTCATCATTATTACTGTATTATTAAACGCCAGCAAATCTGTACTGGGATATAGAGGATTGCAGCAAGGACGGGTGACGCATTGTGTTGTTGCAGTCTGTGTGCAAGGTAAGACGTGCGTTTGACCAATGCTTTGCGTGATTTTTGAGAATATGAATGGGGGGTAATGGTTGTGGCTTTTACTAAAACATCTTAAAAGACTTATTCATTCGTGGGAAATAAAAAAAAATAGAGTACTGTTTATATCGTAAAGTCCAAGCGCTCGTGTGTTAATTGCGGAGGGTTGACACACTTGAAGGAATCGGTGCTTTTCAGTGCCACCCGGGGTTGGCTTGCCCTGTCGTTTTTGATGTTGTTTCCGCCAGCTGGCTCCGGCTGAAAGGATAGTATGCCCCAGTCTACGTTCCCCAGTCCCGGGAGCGGTTCCGCACCTTTAGCTGCCGGTCATTAGGAAATCTACGCTTATGCAGCATGTGCGCTTTTGGGGAACCATCATGTATCCGGTGAGCTTGACGGTAGAACATTTCTTTCCACGTTTGACTGCGAAGGTTTCAATGCAACAGCGCTGGAGTAAAGATTAAACACATTATATCCGGGGGGAGGGGTACTGAATTTATTATACTAATGACTAACTAGGAGAAAATTATAACAGAATATAACTTAGCAGAAACATCACAGGAGTTATGCATGCAGAAAAGATTGCGTGTTACCATTTGTTTAAATAACTATACATTTTAACATTTAGGATAGATGCATTTATCCTGGTTACGGATTAGAACTGACAAAGAATAAATCGGAAACGAAAACTGACATCCCCGTGTCGTCTTAATATTCTGTCTGTGCTCGGTTGAGTTGACGGGGAATTACGGGTATATCGGTTGACATGTGAGTAAAAATGTAGGAATCTGTCAGGGGCGACGGCTGCTCTGGCTTCAAAGGGCCATCGTGTTCATTTGAAGTCCCTCTACTTCTAATGGGATTGGGGGTGAGGGGGGGGGAACACAGCCGCTCTCAGCATGACCCCGAAAAACATCTGCAGTGTAAAATCAGTTATGTGGATGTACTGGAGCTTCTTATAAAGATGCCGGTACTCGGTTAACGTGTAACTAAGATGTTCCATTACGCTTTTATAACACTATCGATATTCTCATTATTTATATTGTTAGACATATAAAGCTTCTCCAGATTTCCATGTAGATAATTTAATTGTGTGGGCTTATTGATTTTAAATGTTCCCTTACTGCACAGGTGGATCTCTTGCCAGACGGTTAATTATTTATTTGTTAAGGCATGACGGTAAGGGGGGCGGGGGAAGCAAGTAACCTGTGCTATCTTAAAAAAAATCAAACATGTGCTATCTTAACCCTTATAAGGTCCTCGGGTCTGTGGGACCCATTTTCGGTTTTAATATCCATCCATCCATTTTCCAAGCCGCTCATCCTACTGGGTCACGGGGGGCCGGAGCCTATCCCGGAAGCAACGGGCACGAGGCAGGGAACAACCCTGGACAGGGGGCCAGCCTATCGCA
>JAABNY020000040.1:13953183-13963903 GCA_015164015.2 Brevimyrus niger | reverse complement strand
TAGTTAAGTTCTCCCCAAACGAGCTTGATGGGCCGAATGGCCTCCTCTCGTTTGTAAATTTCTTATGTTCTTATGTTTTACATGCCATGCTTCTACAAAAATTGTCTACCACTGTTTAGAGTGGTTACTTATTTCTACCATCCATCCATATATTCATCCATCTATCCTTTCATAAAGTGACCTACTAGAAAATGACTTGCTGATTGTACTGAAAAAAAGTGTCTAGGTTATTGTATATAAAAAAGAAATGGAGAACGAACAGACTATGGCCTCCATGCTTATGTTCAAAATTCTGCGCATCTTAATGGACTCGGCCATGTTACCGTCCATCGTCTGCGCTATAGATCCATGCCCTGGATTTTCTCCTGTGAAGGCATAAACCCACAACCCCAGCTGAGGGTCTTACCACTTGTAGAACTGTAAGACCTTGGATGGGACGTTCCTATAGGTGTCCACCACATTCACAAAAACCAGGTCACCGTGCCGCTGGCTCTCCTGCTGCAGCAGCTCCTCCTCCCGTGCCAGCTGGGCCTCCTGGGTGGCCATCCGGCCTTGGCGCCCCCGCAGCATCTCCGACAGCCCCGCTGTATCTACAAGGGGATCTCAGAGCTTCAACTAAGTCCTGAATCACAGTATGGCGTCATCACAAAAAAGGCAACTTTCCTTCTTCCTCTGTTGAGCTTCAACATGATTTGTTTCGCCTCAGATGACTAACTCCATACTGGCAAACTGCTATCTTCATGGAATGGCCACACATGTCTTGGAATACAACCACAGATGTAGATGTTCAGGGATGCAAGCGTACCATAGATGGAGAAGGTGAATCCTCCTGCTAATCCAGGGAATCCACGTGTGTCTCTGTGTGGCAATATGCCATCTGCAACCTGGTGTGCCAGAGACCCCAAATTAACATTGTTTGCCCGGCCATCCATCAATCAATCCATCCATCCATCCATCCATCCATCCATCCATCCATCCATCCATCCATCCATCCACCCCTTTTCCCCAGCACAGTCACAGCAAGCCAGGAGCCCATGCTGGAGTATCAAATACTTCTCAGTAATTACAACATGGCTTATCTATTTCCATCATGCATTAGTGAATGTGACAATTGGCAATTAAGGAGGAAACACCCTTAGTTTAAAAGATAATGAATTAATCATGAGATAACGGATTCATTAGAAAATTATTAACGTGAGCTGTAGCGGATGAACGTGAACTTACGGTGGCTATCTTCAGCACCCCTCCCCCGGTGTCCCAGCACACCTGTGAGAAGTTCGCCATCGTCAGATCGGCCGGGTCCAGGGCCTCCCAGAGAAGCGTCCCTTCAAAGCCCTGGAGATGGTGAGGGACGTTCATTATGGCTGCATCAGTACTCACGGTTCTCAATCACTCTCCATAATGGGGTTTCTCCAGTCAGTCCTTCAATGCTTTATTTTTTCCAGTTGTAGTAATTATAACTTCCAGGATTGGTAGCCTAAGCAGGTAAGGGTGTGTTGACCTGGTCGTCATGATATCTGGGCTGTGATGTCCACATGGTCAACGTCTCACCTTGGGTAGGATGAACTTCTCCACCATTTTGTACCACACTCCATTCCTGTTTGTCCCAGGGCCGTCAGGGCTGAATTGAACACTTATCACTGGCTCCTGGGGACAGGTCATAAAATGTTCATTCATGAAAAAATTTAATTCAAAATAAAACCTCATCAGTTGGTCCTGAACATACCCATTGTCTTTATTCTAGCTGAGCTTTTAACGTACAGTTTGACACACCTACCGTACAACTCAGATCTTGACATTTTTGTCAGTTCAAGATGGCTGCTCGCTTTATCAAGATAAGTCAAAGCTGTAGTTTTATACCATTTATTAGTACTTATTTGTGGCTCATTAAATCAGCCACACACATAGTACTGTCCAATTGCTGTCTGTGGACATGCTGCTATAGTATTTTTATGCACAAAACACCACGTAATGTGTTGTTACTAACTGATATTGCCACAAATGCCTAACAATTAACAGGGCTAGGACCAAGGCCTATTTCAAAAAGAAGGATTTCTTGCGTAGCAAGAAAACTTGTCAGATTTAAGGTAGTCTGGGCTAAATGTACACAAATGAAGATAAAGGCAATTTAAACTGGGGTAAATTAAATCCGACAAATTTTCTGGCTGAGCCAGAAATCTTGCTTTTTGAAACAGGTCTTTGGTATTGCGAATGGCTTCCCGACCTGCTCAGGTGTGCTATCATTTCACTTGCAGAAAACTTTTTAAACACACGTGTGTGATTGTATCTTAGAACACACTCGGGCACAATGTCATTCCCAGCTCCGACTTCCAACCTCCAAGGTAAACGTACTGCAGCAAAATCTCCACGCAGAAAGCCCAAACTCCAGCATTTTGCACCTCCAGAGAGATCAGACCTTCTCCAGTGTGCAGGCTCACCTCCTGATCCAGCGGGAAGAGCGTGACTGACAGGTTCCCGGGGAGTTCCCAGTTTGGGCCCCTGGGGAACACCCCTAACTGGGTGATCACGACGGGATGCAGGACCTTGAAGTCGAAGCTGATCAGCGGCACGTCAGAGGGGCTCAGGACAGGTGCCTGGAGCTTGCTGACAATCTCTACCTCATGTCCAGCCACTGAAAGTCAGCATGAGCATGAATATCAGCCGAGCAGACTCCTGCCGATTACTGATGCAACTTCAGTGTTTGCTGCGCCCTGGGTACACTCATCTTTGGTTTGACATCTACAGAAGGCCTGGACCTGGTTATCAATGGTGCCCTCACCCCCCCAAAGACACAGTGAGGAAAGGAGGATTGGGCGTGAAGAAGATGCAGAAGATCTATGATTTCCAAAAAACTTTTGGCGTACCTGGTTGAATGCACAGCACAAGTACTGAAGCTTACTGCCAGTTATCTCTGATGAAACGCTTAATTAAAATTTTGATCCAAATTGGAGTTTTTGACCACCATGTGTTTTTTTGTTTGGACTATAATTACCATATACAATTACAATTTTGACTGAAATTATTATTATTACAGTGGTACCTCGGTTCTCAAATTTTTCCCATTAGAAATAATGGAAAACCAAGAAATTGGTTCCCGGCCCCCCAAAATTACACCTAAATATGTTTTTATTTTTAGCATTTAAACACAAAATGAATAAGATAAAACAAGAGCAGCATTTTTTAATTAATGGCTTCCAAAACGATAAAGATCTTAACCCAACATTACCCATCCTGCCCCGATCGTCCGCTCCTTCCGTGTGCCACGCCCCCTCGTTAACCTCGTGTGGGATCCCCATGTGATCAGCTATTTCTGGTTGTTGTCATTAGTCCTCTGTATTAAGTCCGCATTTTAGTTTGTTTCGCCAGTCTGGTCATTGGGAGCGTTGGACTTGCTAACAACGCTGGCTTAAAGCAACGCATTCTGATCCTGATCCTTACGGTTAGATGCATTGCAACCTCTCACTCGGCTGCACAAACTGGAACCGCCTCCGTGACAACACACTTTTGCCCTTATTGGCTGAAGAGTTTAGTTACATGCATGACGTTTGTATCCCACGCAGTTCTGATAGTCTGCTATTTCTCCTGAATATCATGTAAAGCAGTGAGAACTGGTTTTCAGTTAATTGACCTGGTAAAATTAAGTTTAAATAAATTACATAAATGCTCTAATAGTACATGGAAGTTAGTGGTTTATTTATTGTTAGTTATGTTGCGCTGCTTTATTTGGTTAATCATCCAGTATGTGAAGAAGGCATTCAAGTAAGAACTGCATTGTAGTATGACTCATTTCCTGGAGCGTACAATTTATATAAGGTCGGCGTTCACGGTTCGACTTCTGATATTCAGATTGAGTTCTAGGTCAAACTGGTTTGTTCGACTTTCAAGAAATTCGGGTTCTAGTGAGTTTGATAACTGAGGTACCACTGTATTTAATTTAAGACATTATGTGCATTCCTAAAACCATCATAAACTTGGTACACTTTACAATGGGCTCCAGGAGGATAAAGCTTCTCTGCATTTTACCATGTGCTGCTGGTTCTGTCAGGTTCAACAGGGTACATGAGTATGGGTCTTCCTTGTCCTCCTCTGGTATGTGACAGCCATGCTGACCTACAATGAACTTCACCTCCACTCTTCAAAACAACATACAGGACAAAGACAGAAAAATATAACCCCTATGTGTGCATGACAGTTCTTAGTACTTTTCATTGAATTACAATCTAAGCATTAACGCGCACAGGTTATTAGACGGGTACCAAACCTGTGTCTGAAGTAGGGCTGGTCCCGGAGATACCCCATCCAGGTCTCCCTTATCGCCTCCCTGAGATCATAGTGGTGTCGCGCCGAAAGAATCCCCACCAATACATCGACCGAAAGCCCACCTGCTGTATAAACGTTTGCTTACACCAGTAGGCATCTATCATGCAAGGCTGCACTACCGTTTTAACGCAAGTAACTTAACAGAAACAACATTTAACTGTTAACATCTGAAAAACATGCCGCCAACAAAAAATACTTGAATATACTATAACATGCGTTTGAGAAATCTTTGTAACAGTACCAAATATTAACCTGAAGAGTTACTGTTAAATAATAGGTATTTTTGCACGCAGTTAATGATCGGTTGTGAAAAGACTGCACTGCTATCTGTTGTAATGAAAGACAATACCCGCTAAAGTAAAAGTAAAAACAAAAGCTTAATTTATAACCCGATGCGATCAGAATACCTGGATCCCTGGAGGACCCACCAGACGGTCTGTACAGTATCAACCAGGCATGGATCAGTATTGCCACAATACACGGACACAACAGCAGCAATACAGCGCTTTTCATGAACAGTAATTAAAGGTAAAATTTCAACTCATTCAGGGAGCTAAACAAGTCTTCATAGCGGCATAGCTTTACAAACACAAACCGATCCCAAAAGTGGGCAGGCCGGCCGCTATATATCCGCGGCGCCTGTCATGACGCTCTGCTGGTCGCGTTCCTGCGTGTGTCACGCAGCGTATGTGCTGCGCGTCAAGCCTACCGCAATTCTCTTACCTTAAGGCTTACGGTAACGAATTACCGCACATTTCTACCATTTAAAATGTGCCGGAAAACACTGAAGGTGAACCTGATATTATACTCTGAAAAAATATTTTAGTGACCATATCCAAAATGAAGGAAAACGTCCTGTACAATAGCATGAAACTAAGTTCTCATTATTATCATCAATGAAAGTAGTAAATATGATACTATTGCACTCATAAATTATGCTGAAACAGATGTATTTCAAAAACATCAACAAAATTCACCAATTAATTCATAAAAAACAAAATTCCACCCAAATAACACCACATTAGACCTTTCACTTTATTACATCTAATATTTAGATTTAAATTTATTACAGTTGGACCTCGGTTCTCAAACTCACTAGAACTGGAATTTCTTGAAAGTCGAACAAACCAGTTTGACCTAGAACTAGATCTGAATATCAGAAGTCGAACCATGAACGCTGACCTAATATAAATTGTACGCGCCAGGAAATGTTACCCGGCACATCTCTGAGTGGAAACAAAAGGTAACGCTTCAGTGTCAGCCTTGCATTTGCTGTAGTAGCAGCAGTGCTAGTTGGTGATAATGCTATTTTATTGAAAATACTGTATCAGGTAATACACTGTACTTTATATCAAGTATTGAACCATAGCTCACCATAAAGTTACGTAGTAGTTGTACAAATGTTACTACCTAAAAATTTGCTATTAACGAACAAATTAACAAATACAGAGTAATAATAAAAATAAACAATGGACCAGATTCAAAGTTTTTATTTCCATCTACAGACTACAATGCAATTCTTACTTGAATGCCTTTTTCACAGACTGGACAGTTAACCAAATAAAGCAGTGCAACAGTTCAATAACTAACAATAAATAAACCACTAACTTGCTTGTACTATTAGAGCATTTATGTAATTTATTTCAACTTTATTTTACCAGGTCAATTAACTGAAAACCAGTTCTCACTGCTTTACGTGATATTTGGGAGAAATAGCAGACTATCCGAACTGCCTGGGGTACAAACGTCATGCATGTAACTAAACTCTTCAGCCAATAAGGGCAAAAGTTTGTTGTCAGGGAGGCAGTTCCAGTTTGTGCAGCTGGGTGAGAGCATTTAGCATCTTACCATAATGCATTGCGTCAGGATCAGAATACGTTGCTTTAAGCCAGCACTGTAAGCAAGACGAATGCACCCAATGACCGGACTGGGAAAACAAACTGAAACGCGGACTTAATACAGAGGACTAATGACAACAACCAGAAACAGCTGATCACATGGGGAGCGGATGATTGGGGCAGGACCGTATATATATATATATATACATACATACACACACACATATATATATATTTAGGTGTAATTTGGGGAGCCGGGAACCAATTAATTGGTCAGAACTCGAACTTTTTAGGATTCGATCCGGAGTTCAAAATCGATTAAGTTTGAGAACCGAGGTACCACTGTACTCGGTTATATAATCTCTGCAGGTATACAGTTGGCAAGCTTGTATTTATTCAGTCATGCCATGTCCTTAGATGGTTCCGTTCTTCCTACAGCCCAAACGAATGACAGAAATTTCACAGAAATCAACGTAATTTCAATCCCTCAATACATTTATTATTTAGCCTAGAAGGATATAGTGCCATAGGAAAACATGCAAACCTCCCACAAAGGACAGGGGTGGGGTTCAAGCCCTCAACCCTGGAGGCTGAGGTAAAAGTATCAGGAACTGAGCCACCGTGCTCAGGGCCACAGTAGACTCAGATACCATGGTAGATTTAGGGGTCCCAGCACCTTACAGGTGCTCTTGAATATGTACAATTATAAAAAATTGGGCTGGGGGGCCCAATGTGACATTTTGCCAGGGGGCCCAGAATTTCAAGCTACAGCCCAGATTATGTTACTCCTTTAAACAGATGCATTTATGCTAAATTGATTTCTTTCAGCCAGACATCACCAGAATAATAGTTTTCCAATAATAAATACATTTCTCTAAAATATCAGTGACATAAGAACTATGTTTAATAATTTTAAAAACTTCGGGGAAAATAAAACATTATTTGAAGAAAAAATAAAGGTCAAGAAACATAAATGTATAGCTTTTATTATTTTCCATTTATTTTGTTTAATCAAACAAACAGTAAACAAGCCTGAGATTTTAGCCAAAAGTGTGTTTTAACATGAATCACATTTGTCTAAACAGCTATGCTTACTTAACAATACAGTGACAAACCGCCCCTGTCAAACATACATTATAGGAGAAGGAATATATTCAACTTCAACAATTCTATTCACTTTCAGAGAAGAAGGTAGAAACATGCAAGCCAAATTTCAGTTGATAATAAAATGTCACTTTCACCTGCAATTGCACAATTACACTTTACATTTAGGCCCAAGAATCATCTTTCAACTGTCCTCCTGAATATACATTTTCCCAGTTTCCACCATTCTTACAATGAATTCCTAAGGCAGTGTTTCCCGATCTGGTCCTTGGAGACCCAAAGACAGTCCACATTTTTGCGCCCTCCAAACTACCTGCCAATTAGTCCTCAGCAAACACATGGACTGAGGTCCCCGAGGACCGAGTTGGGAAACACTGCTCTAAGATCACACATGTGTGTTTCAAACGTTTTCTGCAAGTGAAGTGACAGCAAAACATTTGAATAAACTTTTCCCATTTTCATAAATGATGAATTTATGACCTTCAGGCTAGGATTTATAATCTATTAAAGGGTTGACATAGTCTAGGTAATATAAATATTTTCACATGCGTTCTTTTTCTGTTACAGCCTCACATACACAAAGCCAAATCATTTATTCTAGTCACTCTCAATTTATAATTCCATGAAAAACCAAAGAAGGGGGTAAAACAGGGGTGGCCAAATTTATCTGTAAAGGGTCAGTGTATATGCAAGTTATTGGGATAAGCATTAGGTCAGCTGTTCAAACCCAGGTGTGAGGACTCTTCAGCCAATCAGTCCTCTAATTAGTAAACTAATTTGCAACGAAAACCTGCATACCCAACGGCCCTTTCTGGAAAAGATTGCCCACCCCTGGTGTAAAGGCTAATCCAGACAGATATTTCAGGGAATCTTTTCATAAAGGAAAATTGCTTCTCATTAAAAACATTGTAATGTGAAGATAGTGAACATCAAAGGACTAGTCACTGTCTTCACTGGATTAAATGCCTCATACTTTGCTACATTCTCTATAGTACAGCTTACAAAACAATTTTAATGTTAATTTTCAATGAGCAGTAGAAATATTACGCATTTCATTTGATACTCTGTGCTCTGCAAAGTAGATCTTTTTTGTAAAAATAACTAGTCTACAAATCCAGCAACATCAACAACAACAACAAAAACTTGAAAATTGTGCTTTTCGGTCAATACAGTGATATAATGGTGCATTAGGCACACCCCACTCACCGTACTTGGCACTCTACATATGATACAATCTACAGTTTCTTTCCAAAGACAGGAGGAAGCTAAGTGATAAGACGAGCATGCATGTTCCTGCCGCTATATATGACCCTAACAGCACATCATTGCCCAAATGAAGTGAAGAGGAAAACAACCTCGGAAAATTTGCAAGCAATCGGATGTGGGGGAGGTTTTAAAATGGCTTTATGAAAACATTCTGGGAAGAGCTATCAGATGAGCATGAGAAGAAGGGCCCTTTCATTGCAGGAAATGGTCCAATACTGTGTATATAGTTTCAATAATCAGTTCATTAATACCGACGGTTATCTAGAAAAATGCATGGGGAAAAAAATCCTCTGCTATTTTGGGCCAGGTGGTTTGAGAAACATTGTAGACTGAATCTTAATATTAGCTTTTCTAGTCAGGGCATTGTGCGAACATAAATACGAGCATATACTGAACATAAGATAATTATAAACATATACGAATAGTAATAAAAGGTCCATTCAACAATAAAGGTGAGTCTTTAGTAGCCTATTTAGTATTTAAACAGAGAGATTGAGAAAGGAACAATAAATATTTAGCAAAATCTCTCCTTTACAAGTTGAGGGGCATATTTGGAAAACTGAATTTTAATTTACACATACATGTAATTGAACCGGTGATAGCAGTAATTCCTGAACAGTACTCAAGCCTGGAGCCCAGAAACAGATACAAAGTCTGAACTTTGTGAATATTGTAATACTCAGATAATTTCACTTTTGTGTTTAGATAATAATAATAAATTGAAGAAGACTTTAGTAACTCATATATGAAGTATAATCTACCTCTTTTTGAACAAATGAATACAGATCATTTTCTGTTGCATCCAAGGCAGCTGCTGAAATGATGTAAGATGTTCTGCTGCCATTTGAGAAGCTGTGTGTGCAGAACCTCCACTGCAAACACGCGGAACACGAGGAACACGAAGCAGCACTCAGGAGGCTGGACTCGCTAGAATGTTAATCTTGTAAACCGGAAAACCGAAAAGCATAAAAAGCTCCGAACAGGGAACAGATGCTGTGCAAAAAATACTGTGACCATAATAACGACAATACAATATGATAATCTGCTATTGTAATGGCATTATATAATTATTGAAATGTAATTACTGAAATTACGCAAAGTAAAATCCTGCCTTTTATACACTGCAGTGATCATGGACAAGAGAGAAAAATATCAAAAGTGTGAATTACGAAAAAGCTGAAGTACCAATAAAAGTAGCTAGTGTGATGTTTACTTCCCCTGGATTGTTCATACTGATGTGGACTTCACACACACACTCTCTGGACAGGCGTGAATGCGATCCTGTAAGGCCAAATGGGTTCCATTTTTGGGTCTGTTGGCTGAGGGTAATCCCAACCAAGGAATCTGGGGATTAGCAAAGATAACAGAATGAGCATGTTTTGAGTGGCGAATCATATTGTTTTCCTGAGGCCCATGTGATCCAGTAGCTAAGGTGAACGAAAGACCTTTCTAGGCAGCTGTTCTCTAATAAAGAAGCGTAAGGACTCAAAAGGAGACACAGAGAGCTACAGAACTCCCTAAAGATGGCTGACGCGAGCCCTCCGATGACTCGGCCAGAACCACACGCAGTGTCGCGTCTGCCGCTAAACTCCCGCTGGTGGGGGTCGACTCCAAGGTGGTGAAGGGTTCGGCAGGGACGGCCTGCCTCTGGGAGCGGGGAGGGGGGGCAGGCACGGACTTCAGAGGATGGCGCAGAAGAACTTCTTCTCCCGGAAGGGGTTCTCGGAGGCGGGCACCGGCACGATGAGTGGGTCCTCCCGTATGTGGGCGTCGCAGTACGCCATCAGGTCAGCCGCCGCCTTCGACACCTAGGGGATGTAACACACGAACGCGTCATCGCAGGAGGAAACCAACTGGATCCAGACATGACCGATCTGATCCGGATAGAACCAGCTGAAAGCATCTCCAGCAAGGCGAGAAAACAAAGTGAGACTTTAGACCGGCTAGTGAACAAATAGGTGAAATTTCATCCTTGTGCCCCCCCCCCCCCCCACTTATTTTGAGCTAAGTGTTTTGAGTGCCCGACAAGACAAGGCATTGGAACTTAGAAGGACACAGGTGGTGTTATGTCTCAAGTTTTTTTTTTTTTTTTTGGGGGGGGGGGGGGGGTCACCCGAAAAAAATCTAAAGGCGCTTGGGTTGATTTTTTACCCCCGCAAATTAAAAAAAACACTAAACACCCGCACCACACA
>JAABNY020000040.1:13922323-13934184 GCA_015164015.2 Brevimyrus niger | reverse complement strand
GATGGGCTGGGGTGGGGGGGGGGTGAGATCAGACCCCAGGGACTCTTCCTACCTGACCACACCATTCTCCAACCCCCCTGCGATGACATTGACGGATACGCCCTCTGGCTGATTGGAGAAGGCCATCGAGCGGATGATCTCCCTGCAGTGCACGTGACCGATCAGGTCCCCGTTGACTGTCCACAGCCGCAGGTCACTCCCGCCGCCCACTGGCTCCCAGGTTTCCAAGGCAACAACAACAAAAACAACCACGAGGGAAAGATGAAACCACACACGTGGCACAAGGGAATGAAACAGCAGAACAGACCTCAGACAGGAGTTCTGCTCTATACTGACCCCTGCTGGTGTATCACACCCACGTTATTACAGGGTTACAGGATTACATACATCTCACAACACACTCGTGGCATCTCCAAATGGGGTCCTGTCTGGGGCCTTGACCTCACCTGAGTTACACGCCGTGGCGATGTCCCCCGTCGTCTCGCTGGCGGATACGGCTACCACGGGACTCTTGTGGCCGGTGAGAGACTGCACATAGCACAACCTGCGGGATGGGAGGGGGAGGTCGGGGGTGTCGGCGGCAAGGTGGACAGCAACGACTCGCAGAGAACTTCAGAAGAACAGCACGAGGATGCATGGACACCCTCCGCTTAAGTAGAGCCTGTCAGCCTGATGCGTTTACTGGCAGGGGACTGGAAGGACTATGGCTGCCTTTCTCCTGCCGCCAGAGCTTGGCCGCCTGTGGACGCACCTGTTGAGGTCCCAGAGGATGCAGGTGCCGTCCTTGCTGACGCTGATGAGGATGCTGAACGGCTTGCAGACAAACAGGCCCGTGACCTCTTCTGTGTGGCCGTACAGCTGCACCTGGGACTCCACCTCCACTTCCAAAGGCTGCGCGAGACAAGGTCACTCAGTAAGGGCGGGGAGAGCCTCAGGGCAGGCTGCCCAATCAGGGGAAGGCAAGTCCTCCCACGTGGCAGGGAGGAGCCAATAAATGGCGGCATGAAGCACTTTATGTTCTAGCACCACCAGTGGTCTTTCCACACAAAGCCGGTCCGAGTGACCCGGTCGGCGGGGTATGGACCGGGTATGCCTCACGTACCGTGCTGCAGCTGAAGCGGCTGCCGTATGCCGTGATAGCGCCACACTTGGTGCCCGTAAAGAGCTGACAGCTGTCAGGCACCCAGGCACAGCTGGTAACCTAAGGGAGAAGAGGAGTGAGGCAGTGGCATGCACTGTACAATTACTGCAGCTAGAGGGCAGTGTTGTGTACATTCTCTCAATACATTCCGCTATAGTGCTTCAGTGAACTGGTTATTTACCCCATTTATCCGAGTTCTCTCAGTGAATAAATTCAATACATAAGGAAATGACCACATGATGAATGACTGCCATTAAAAAAAAGCTGGAGAATTTCATAGCTGAATAAGACGTTTTAATTTGTTTTGTATTTTGTAACAATCTCAGGCCGAGGTAAGGAAAGTGGCACTGACAGGGGATGCAGCACCGGATGGTTCCCCCTCTAAAGTGCATTTTTTACATTTTATTTGCCGTTTCTTAACATATGGTGACTCTAGCTGCTGGCTGAGATGCTTGGCTGCCCCCACAGCATGACTAACGGGCCGAGCCTCTTCCCAGGAAGCAGAGCCTCATAAGGCCACCTGCTACCAGACTCCCTGAGCCGCAGACTCCCTGGGCTGACCCGCTCCCCGGCCGACCCGCTCCCCAGCTCCTGCCTCACCTGATACAGCGGGGAGCACTGCAGGAAGCTGACAGGAGGCTCGCTCTGTCTGCTCTTCAGCCGCAGCATGTGGTCAGCGTAGCCCCAGCTCAAAATGGCAGACCACCGGATGTCTGTACTGCGCATGCTCCGCACCCCTGCAACGGTCATTCAGTGAAATGGGGGGGGGGAGCGCTCACACCAGAAGGGATGGGGGACTCGAAAGGAACCTCTGGCGCCAGATTGATCAGAGCGCAGACAAGGATCGAATAGGAGACCATGCTTAATTAATTAGCAACAGTCTACGGGTCAAAGAGGTCACACCTATTTGACAATAAAGTCTATGGATCAAGCAGGAGATCACTCCTAATTGGCAATAATGTATATGAATCAAGTAAGAGATCATCCCAAGTTGATAATGTCTATGGATCAAGCAGAAGATCACCCCTAATTGATGATAAGGTCTTTAGATTAAGCAGGAGATCATTCTAAGTTGATAGTATGTGTATGGACTCAAATATTATTTGCAATCTGAAGTGGTTTTATAGATCAATCTCTGAATTTCCATCTTCTTTTAGTCACCGTGATCAACCACACTAAGTTACACAGTGTATAAACACCCCCAGAGGCAAAATTCCACAGGAATACGGTTTTCTGAGCCACCCTAATGTTAAATCTGTGTCTCTTTTAGTATTAAAAACCTCCCATTTTCTTCTCCCATAAACAACCTGCCTTTACCTGCTATGCTTATAGCTTTACTCATATAGCTACCAGCTGGTCCATGTACTGAGACAGACCAGGCAGTATTGATCTGAACGTCACAGTGATATATGGGGGGCTTCTTCTGGCTACGATTCCTCCGCCTAGTTTCCATAACCGCCTATCAGATCAGGCCAGTAATAGTGTGGCAGTAGGGTCTGTGAAAGCGCACGGCGTGAGATGCACCCCAGATGCTCTCCCTCACACAATCAGCCCTGGGGGGGAGGCAGCAGGACCACACCCCCGCCAAACTCACAAGAGGCGAAACACCACACGAGTGTTGTGGATATCTGGAGTGTGCCAGGGCCCTCAGCACGGATCAGATAGCTCAATCACCGTCTCCCTTCCACAAAAAACATTACGGGAACAAAAAATTCTGGAGGTTTTGTTAAGAATCGTCACTGTGATGCGGAGATGCTGCGCTGGAATAAAAGTAGATGGGTGGATGGAACCAAAATGGACAGCTAGGGGGCAGTCTCCCAAACAGCCATCCTTCACCTCTGCAGTCTCCGCTCTCACCTTGCTCTTTACTGTAGATCATCATGAGGCAGAACTTGCGGGAGAGACCGCAGATGGCTCGGGTGGGCAGGGCCAGCAGGGAGCCGAAGCACTCTCCATGAGGCTGGCTGAAGCACACCACGGGGTCCGGGGCACTGGGGGAGCCCACGTACTCCCCCCATTTCAGGCCTTTGATCCAGGGCAAGGGGCTCTGGGGAAACAAGGTGGGGAAAGGAGACTCCCGTAAGAGCATGCTAGCGTCGGCTAACGGGTCCGGCTGCCATGGGCCACGGCTACATACCGGGCACGCCGCCTCCTTGCCATGTTCCCTGTTCTCCCGAAAGGCCAGATGGACCAGGAGCCCCATGGCGGCCGGCAGCTCCCCGTCCCGGCTGACATGGGAGGTGCTGAAGAGCTGTCGGGGGGTCTGTCCGTACGTCTTGATCATGGTCTCCAGAGCTCGCCGCTGCACAGGATCCTCCACCGCAGACACGTCCATCCCAAAATACGTCTACGTGGAGAGAAACAATATCCGGAGGTCTTCCATAATTGATGACCAGGGTTTTTTATGAATGGTGCACAAAGAATGCATATTAATGCATATCAGGAGTACCCCCTAGTGGTGCACAGATGTGGAAAATTTGCCCAATACCGTTAACAGGTATTTTTTTGTGTAATATCACCAATAACCTTATGAGCTCCAAAAATCTGTAGTGACCCTGATATAAATGATGTTACTTCAGCAAAATTCCACTGCTGGCCAATACATGACCCAAGGGTAACACCTCCGACAGATACTGATGTCTTGATTTTTAAACATCAGCCAATGCATCTCTAGGAACCAGTCTGCTTGTGTATGCATCTCACAGCCAGGAGCCAGGAGCTCATAAGTGGCCCCCGTTTCAGAAGCTCTGGGTGGCGAAGGCCAGACTCACGGCGGGGTGGAAGACGTTGACGGCCTGCACGGCCGCCTTGCCCTTCTGCTTGAAACCGAAGACCAGGTCGATCCACTGGCACAGGGTCTGGGACACCTGGTCGGACTCCAGGGCCTGCCGGTGGATCAGGACGAAGAGTCGAGGGTCGTTGCGAGCCCAGGGGGGCAGGTTGACGTGGTTCACTCGCTCACTGTTCTGCCGCACGCCGAAGTCGAAGCCTGGATGACGGCAAGGGGCGGAACCCACAACAACGTGAGCCGTAGCTTTTAAACGCAAATCTTTTCAGGAAATACATATATGATCTTCATGATAAAATTTTATTCTTAGAACACTTTCTGTAAACCTTGTTCTCTAGCACAACAGGAAGTCCCTTAGGATACCACCATTAACATCTTTAACTGATGCATCCCTACCTTCCCTGTTGACTAGAAACTCAGGAAGGTAGAAGAACTCCGGAATGAGCTCCTTGACGTCGGTCATGGACTCATAGGATGAAAGACGCCAGGTGGTATTCATGGAGTGAAACGTGCGGTCAGGGATATCGAAGCTCTGATCTGTCGTATCACACAGAAGGGTTGGGGATGAGGTCGTTAGGTCGAATTGCGTCATACCCTCAAGCTGCGGGTCATTTACATCTGTGATAAAAGCCCATCTTGAAGGGAGGCAGGTATTCTGAAAAGCCGTGCTCACAGCTCCGGCTAAGAACAATACATCAAAATCGGCAGCTTTAAAGATCACAACCCCTTTGATATTTACTCTTCAAAGCTATACTGAATCGGCAGCTGGGGAGACCAATGGAAACGCAATGGACATAAAGAGACCAGACAGCGATGACTGGTGAGAACCGTTCCAAGGGAACCCCCTCCCCCATCGTGAGCCCAGCCGTGGAATGGGCTGTGCCCCCCACCTTGGTATGCCAGGAACATCTTGGTGAAGGGAGGCATCCTGACCAAGAAGTGTAGGACAGTCCCGCTGTTTGAGTAGTGTGAGCCATAGTGGTAGGGCTGTACAGGGGGCACGGGGTCGTCGTCACGCACACCCTTCACAAACTCCTCTTCCAGGTACTGAAAGATGATGAGTGATGAGCCCAAAGGAATCACAGTCACTATGCACTACATAACACCTAACAGCATAACCTGTGTAGACGGCACCCTCACTTGGCTACAGAATCAGACAGAGTGATCTGTGGCAAATATCTCCTGACAAACGTACCTTGTAGTTGTCTATATAGCGGTCCTCCTTCTCTTTCGACTGGACAGCTATGGGCTTGCCAAGGTTCCTATCCAAAAACATGAAAAGCCATATTGATAGGGAAGGGAGTGTTTTTACCATCTTGACCGCAGTCTACTTTATACCTGGAATATTTACCGCTGATGACAGTATCTTTGGCTCAGTTCTCTGAAATGACCTCCTAGACATACTGGAATTAATGATACATCAGCTGCAGACTTACACTGCCATTACTCAGAGCAGGAGCTAAGCTCCAAAAAGACTGACCCGTGAGTTAGATGAAAACACCTTCTCGAGAGGACTAACAGCTATTTTCTAATTATGCTCAACATTCAACACTACAGGTGTTGAGATGTTCTCTGGAGGGATGACAGAGCTGCAGTAATTCATCTAACTTTATGCCAAGAAGCACGCATTCTTAAACTGGCTCCGTGACTTGAAATAAAAGGTACAATGCACAAGCCAAATGTGCATAAATTGATCCAGAATTGCTTTCAGTTACATTGACCAGATTCTATGCAACAAGCATGTATATATGGTCACTTCTGCATATTTTTTTTATTTTAGGAGTGAAGTTCTTGAAGACCCGTGGCAACAAATGCTGGGGCTGTTTGAGTGAGGTGCATAAAGGCTGACCTGTAGATAGAAGGATCCTGCAGGTCCAGGGTCATGCTGGTGTAGTCGCTGAGGATGAAGGGGAACACGGGGTACTGCATGAGGTCGTTGAAGGAGCGGCCGGCGTGCTTGTTCAGGTGCGTCAGGTACTCGAAGTTGGAGATCAGGCCCGAGCCCCACAGCTGGGTCAGCGCCGTGATGTTCCCGTGCTCCAGCAGATTGGGCAGGTCTGAGGTCAGGATGTTGTGGTACATGCTGTCGCGGGCCTGCACATCAGACAGTACCATCTCAAGGTCATGCAAGACGAAGACAACAGGGCTTTAAAATGACATTAAGATGGGAGGGGGGGGGTAAGGAAAACTCAGGTTGGGGAAGTTTGTCTTTTCTCTTTTCCTGAATCGTCATCCCCCCAAATGAAATGGAATTCCCAGCATCTCTAAACCTGGCTTCCCTCTGCTGTCCACCATGTCCACCGTTCTTACCATACTGAACCTACCTTGGTGTTGTCAAAGGCTAGCAGTAGGGTCCTCCCATTGGTGAGGAAGATCTCTAATGCGTTGTCCCTGAGCTGCCACCAGCGCTTGTGGACCTCCTTGATCTCCTCATAGGTCCAAGAGAACGATGCAGGCTCCGTCTCCCCGTGGGGGCTCTGGCAAGATATGCAGCAACGCTCTTCACACTCAGACATCTGAAAATCCTACATTAGGCACATGGATGCTCTTCTTAACGGCATCCCATGGCCCCATCTCCAGCGGCCACACCACCAGACAAGGCTCACAACCCCAGACACTACTCATCTGTCTGCACTGGTTTATCATATCTACCTCAAATGAATTGATTCCAAAATGTATATTTACTTGCTTACACTATTCAATATAAAGATTCTCTAAAGGAATAATCTTCACTCATTCCTAAGGCAGCAAATTGGGAGTTATTTTGAATTCGGACGACTTAATGTAGTCGCTTTTTAAACAAGCTTCTTTATAGAAAGACACAAAACCAAATAAGGCATGGGTCACCACTGGGCCATGCAGAAGGGTGGAGGCAAGACCGGGGCAGCTCTTACATGACTGTCTGGAACATCGGTAGCGTGATCCTCAACAAAGTACATGCCAGACTTCCCTGTAGAGCAAAACAAAGTGCATGTCCATACAGACGAGGAGCAGACATGCCAAGCACTTATGAGGTACGCCATCGGTAGGAAGTCTTACCTAGAAGCAGATCTCCCGGAGTTTCCCGAGAGGGGGCAACGCTGAAACACTTCATGGTGGACCTGAATGCACACGACACACACCTCAGTCCAGCATTCTCACGGCCCCTTGCCATGGATGTTCAGATGCACCACTGCAGATGCCTTCAACTCATCACCCAAGTGCAAGGCTTGATATTGCTGAAGCTATTCTGGCAGGAAGCTCATTAAAAAAAACAACACTGCCACACGCCTGCAGCCAAAATGACTGCGGTCATAACTGTGTCGCTGTGGGAGGAGTCAGGCCACAGCTGTCTGTGTTAATTCAGGGGACATTTTTATTAAAAGGCTCGTTAGGGAGCCGCTCGACGGAGTGTCAGTTTCAGAGTCTTACCGCGTCGGCTCGCTGGTGGCCTTGTCCTTCACAGTGGAGGAGACATAGGAGTGGGTCCTGTCCTCGAAAAGGAAGGAGAGAGGGGGCCTGACTGGATCTGGGGAGAGACAGGCTCACGTCACGGAACCCATCAGAGGTAACGTGCAGAAGAAAAAAAACCTCTGCGCATATCAGTATGTCGCCGCGAATCTGGTGGGTGTGTTTGATACGCCGACTGATTTTACAAAGCAAATTAGGGTGGCAAATTTGATGTGAAGGAGAAGCATATCTTTTTTTATGATACATTTTTATTAATTATGATTATTTTGCATTTATTTTGCTCTGTGGAACACAACTGGTTCTACTTCAGGTGCTGGCGTTTTCTGCATCTATGACACCTGCACATCACTCTCAGTGTCCTCTTCCTTGCACTTGCAGACAGACAGCACTCCCATGTAAGCTTATTTCCTTTTATGACATTGTAAACTTCTTTTGTGTCCTTTAGTTTTGTGCATAGTGTTGCCGCCAAGTGTGCCGCAGGATTGCCCTGAACTTCGTGTTCGGCTCCGGACCACATCCATCAAGGCAGTAACAAGGTGTTTGGAGATATTTGCGGTTCTGAACGGATTGCTCGAGTCCTGACGCTAATGATTCCACTTCAGGCAGGAACAGAATGGTCAACATGCATTATGGCGGTCTGGCCCAGCCTACCTTCACATTTCCTGCGTTCCTTCAGCAGGTACTTGTTGGGGACAGTCATGTAGCAACTCTGCAGGCGCCGGCGCTCCCGGTTGGGCCCTTCCGTGGGGTCCAGCTGCCAGGATGTGGGATAGGAGGCAGGGTCGTACCACACTGCGCTGAAATGGTAACCATGGGCCGGAGGATGGATGTTGTTAGGGACCCCTCCACCTCCACCTGTACACCCACTGCTCCTGGAGAGCCAACCGGCGGCACCCCGGCTCACCGGTCGTGTGTGAGCTGCTGCACCAGCCACTGCCAATGCCGGCTGGCTGTCAGGCTCAGCTTACAGAGGCTGCGAATGTGCTGCATGACCTTCTTCCGCTCGGCGCTCTGCTGCTGCGACACTGCCTGCGTCACGTCTGCCGCCACCCTGGAGATCTCCTTCAGCTTGGTGTCGAGCCGCTGCATCAGGCTTCCGGAGGGCAGGGCAGGGAGGATGTCAGGGGGAGCGAGCCCTTTGGGTCACAGGCCGATCATCGAGGAACCAGGCGGAACTGGGTTCTTACCTCCTCTGTGCGCTCTCCGTCTTCTTCTCCCAGGCCACCCTGGAAGACTTCTTCTCCAACTCAAACCTCAGCAGATCCTGAATAATGAAGGGTTTGGTGAAGATACCTCAGACGGACTTCGGGGAACCATTAGCAAGCCCCTGTGCGTGCTTTTATATGCCGATCATGCTGCATGTTGCTATGGAGACTGCACTTCCTAAAGAGGTTACCTCTCGGTTGGCCACTGAGAGGTCGGTCTCTGAGCCGGTGCCTGGGGGGGCAGAGTACTTGGGGGAGACCAGGAGGTTGCTGATGGCTGCCTGATCCTCCTGCGTCAGACTGTCCCTGTGGTGGTGGAGCATTTCGCGCAGGTACAGGGCCAGCTTGGGGGCCACAGGGAGAAGGCGGAAAAGGAGTGGAAAAAGGAGTTACTCTGCCAGTGGTACAACTAACCAGTGTGTGGTCACATGGTCGGCGTGCACAAGCATGTAGCGCAGGACAGTAACAGGCTGGCTGGTAATTGAGTGGATGGGTGGGTAGAGAGTGTATTAATCCCAAAGAAAATTGCAGCTGCTAGCATGACTCAAACTTTGCTGCTATGTCAGCTTTAGTGCAACCTCTGCCTGAGCCCCCTCCCCTCCCCCCCTATCCCCATAATGTCGCAAAAGTCGGCTCCTCACCTCCGGGCTCAGGCTGACAGCCTCCTGCAAGACGTCGGACTCGTAGACAAACCCAAGGGCCCGCTTCCGCTCAACCAGTGGGCGTGCTGGGTTCAGGGCATGTGCCAGCAAACGGACGAACTGAGCGCGAAAAGTGTCGCGGCACGACCACAGGATCCGCGCCCACTGCTGTCGGGGGGCGCCACCTCTGCCCAAACCTCCCTGGAAGCCAAACAGGCCTTGTCATGTGACCACTCTCAGGACACGCCCCCCTGTCCTGCTGAAGAATACTGACCAGGCCAGTCCTCAGGCCCTCCAACATCAGCTCAAAGATCTCCTTCTGGAAACTACCCATAATGCCCAGGGTCCATGGGGCACCCGGCTCTGTAGAGTCACTTGGGGCATGCTGTGGCACGGGGGAGTCCGGTATATTCAGCAGATCAAAGAGGTCCTGTCTCACACCTGATAGCACGAAGGGATCATGAGATTAAACAAGCAAGTGTACTAAATGCGTCAAACTCATTAATCAAAGAATAAAATACAAAAGAGTAAAATGACCTGAAAGAACATAAATATTTATCACACGAGAAACTCAATGCTCAGAAGATCCAAATGTGGCAAGACGGAAGAGTAGGAATGTTCTGGAAGCCAGCAGCCGACTTGGTGCCCTGGTACCTTGGTAGATGAGCAGGTTGACAGCCAGCAGTAGCAGCCTCTGCAAGCGCTGGCTGAACTCGGCCTCGGTGGCATGCACTGGGCTCTCCTGGCTCATGCGGCGCTGGATCATGTGGGAGAGCTCCTCACTGGCCACCGAACGCATGCGGGTCAACAGCTCCAGGGGTGCCAGTGACAGCCGTCTGCGGGCTTTTCGGAGGACGGGGCATGAGCTTCGCCAAATCACTCGACCGAGATACTGAACGTGCCACCACCTCGAACCTCGAGCCCACGCTCACCCGCAAAGCTCCGCGGTCTATGTTGGATGGCGTGTTGCTGGATGGCAGGCCGGGCCCCAAGGCAGCTCGTCTTTGGAGGGTCCCGATCTGCCGTGGTCCTGATGAGTTTAATGGCTGACTGGAGGATCTGGAACTGAAGGATGACTGCCATCTCTGCACAAACGGGGATAGGGTGGGGATATGGGGAAAGACTGGGAATGAGTTCCAGAACATGTCATCGCTTCGACTTTTGGCTAAGACAAGCCCCTCCCTTCAGGAAGCTGGAGGCATCTGACCTTTGGTGCGAGGAATCGTGCTGGTCTGCAGGTGTCCCAGTAGGGTGATGAGGTCCTCGATGATGTGGAAGTACTGCGACCCCGAGGAGCTGCAGGAGTGGATGGTGATGAAGACAAGCACCTGCTGGATGTCACACACCAGCAGCTTGTGGTCGTCCAGGGGGATGCTGCAGGGAAGAATAGGGGGTCAGAGGTGTCATCCGTGGGATGAGCCCAAGCAGAGTAACAGCCTCGCCGCAAGATTCAAGGTGAGGTGTTTGACGGAAAATCAAAAAACGGTCGCACAGGCAGCTTGAGCTCGAGACCCAGATCGAATCGACGCTTGACTGGATATTTTACCGACAACCTGACCCCATCCCTCACCCGCTCTCCAGACCGTTGAGAGCGGCCAGCGTATTGAGAAGCACGCAGAGAAGGCCGTGGTCCAGCAGGATGTCGGTCAGCTTGGGGCAGGCGTTGAGTAACTGCAGTAGGGTGCACAGGGCGGCGTGGACCAGCCCACTGTCACCCAGGGAGCTCTCGATCAGCCCCAGCAGAGAGATCACACAGCGCTTCTGGAACGGCCCGACCATCTCCAGGGCTTCCGGATCCAGCCTGAGACAAGCAGACAATTTCTGCCGGGGTCAATATCATAGTGCTGGTTCATGGGATTCATAGGATCGGCTTCATATGCCAGCTGCAAAAATTCTCAAGGTAAGACCAAAGGAATCAAAAACTCCCAACATGAAGGGTGAAATACAAAATGCCCGCTTTTCAATAAACGGTTCAATAAAACCTTAAGGAAAAGTTGACACACAACATGGCTGCTAGCCGGACCCATTTGTCATGGCACTCACTCCTCCTCCAGGCCCACAGGACGGCCCATGACCATCTCCAGGCAGCACTCCAGCAGGCCCTGGCTGCCTGGTCGCAGGTACAGTTGGTTGGCCAGCAGAGAGAAGCCGTGGTTCTTCAAGAACCTCTCCTTCTGCTCCTGGAAGGCCCGGCTGAAGTAGGCGTCCAGCAGCTGGGAGTGGAGGGGTTACGGTGTTGGCTGTGCTAACAGTAATATCACACCCAGCTGGTTTCTCTAAGCCCTGCTGGCTCTGGCACACAAGGCAGGGAGTGACGTTAAACACCGACCTTGATCACGGCCCGCTGGACCGGGGCCGAGGGGTGGTTGACAAGCACAATGAGGGCCTCCGGCTGGATGAGTCCATTGACGACCTTCTCCAGCATGATGTCCGGCAGGGTGAGGAGGATGCCCCTCAGGAGCTCGTACAGGCCGCAGCACACCATGGCCAGCCGGTCCTCTGCGCTCGGCCTGCCAAGGCACAGGACAGGTGCAATAGGTCCATTAGAGTCTAGGGCTTAGGGCTACAAGAATGATTCCTGGTCTTAGAGGAATGTCCTATGAGGAGAGGTTAGCAGAGTTGAATCTGTTTAGCCT
>JAABNY020000040.1:13856532-13866695 GCA_015164015.2 Brevimyrus niger | reverse complement strand
TAGCAGTCATCGATTTTTATAAAATAGAATTTTCCCTTATGGGAACCAGGAAATGTCCCCATAAGGGAAAAAAAGGATATTTATCACGTTATGGGGACATTGTGTCCCCATAAGGATAGGTAAATCCGCTCACACACACACACACTGATGTCATTAACTTTCAAGAAAACTGCAGGAATTCAGGAAATCATGCATGTAACATGCGACCTTATGGCCCTGACCAGGATCTGGGGCTGGATGCTGGATATGTGACGGTTACTGGGTCACGTGATCCTGGGCATCACCCAAGATGACGGCTGGCAGGAGCTGTACACAGAGCTGGCGGCCATGAGGAAACGTCTCACCGTAACACGTGCGTCCGTCCCCAGTGAAGCCAGCTGCACACTCGCACGTGAACTGGTTTCCTTGGCCCGGCCGGCAGGCAGCGTTGGTATCACAACCGTGTCTGCCCGTGAAGCAGGGGTTCTGCTCGACCGGTCCACCTACACACAGCCAAAACAGGGTCCTTCACAACCTCCTTGGGTCAACCACCTGACCTTGCGTACAAGGTTCGTTCTGATTATTGTGAACAAAGGTAACTTTCAACTATTTTGGCAGGATACCTGCAGATACAGAACACATCAGTCACAACTTGTACTCAGCAGTCAATCACTGCGAGGCTCCGAGGTCAAAGCCAATCTTGACCACAGAATTCAATGCAAGTTTTTTTCAGGCAGTAGATTCCAGCTGGGACCACCTGTTTGCACTCCCTACCCTCATGACACGAAAATAACACAGTGATATACATAATGGCGAGAAAATCAAAGTGGGCTCCATCATAATGCCTGTTCCCCTGAAGCCAGCTGGGCTTTATGTGTCCGACCCAAACAGAATGTCACAAAGGGCAGAGCTTACTGTGGATGGAGCCGATCTTGTTGCTCATGGCGTAGCGGATTAGCTGATTGACTTCGTCATACAGCACGAAGATCTGGTCCACTCTGAGCTGCTGGGTGGGATGGGCCAGAGCAGAGGCATCACTGTAAGGACAGCTCTGGTAGACGATCGTCTGCCGCCAGTGGTAGGACCTGGACTGGACACTGCCATCGAGCAGGGTGACCGTGTACTCCCGAACCAAGGAGGAGGTGATCACTGTATGTGGGGCAAGGATGTGATCAGCGTTCATTGTTCCAGTCATCAAACAATAAAGTTCTTGGGAACAAATCATTGTACTTATGGGAGTATCCAGTCTAGGGGACATGGGCTATGGCCGGGGGGGGGGGCAATGTTCAAGGAGCACCTCAGGGCAACAGCACAACTGCACATTTGAGACTCAGCTCAATTTTTGCCCAGGGCGCCAATTATGCTAAAACTGCTGTAGTTGTTGGCATGCAGATACATGGGGCTTTATTAAAGATGACGAAAGGGTATAGGCATGCCTGCTAAGTTATGCATCCATTTCCTCAAGCTCAGGTTGCAGAACAGAGCTGGATTGGGGATGTAACGAATGGGAAAGAGTCTTACCGTTGCTGCTATACTGGTAGACCTCTGAATAGGGCTCAATGTGTACGGTGGAGCCCAGGGGGACCTCCGGCAGCCTGCCCTCCAGCTCCGTGCTCACTGCCAGGTGGTCATGCTCGTCGATGCCCTTGAACACTTGCTTGATAGTCAGCTTCTCGTTCCCAGGTTGGAAGGTCACTTCTGCCTGGCGTGTGAATTCCCCACCTGCCATGGCAAAGCAATGGGGACGGATGTTACCACATCACGGAGAACCCCCTGCTCATCAGGGTGGGCTCCAGATTTAATTAGGTCTGACGCTAGCGACAGTGAACTTCCAAAGGAAACACTTTGGAGATGAGCAACCCACTGGAATGAATGAGCTTCAGCAGCATTTCCTAGGGGTTTGTAAGGAAGAACAACAAACATGGTGGATTTCTCCAGCAGGAAGAAGGTTTGGAATTTCTAAACTAGACATCATGTGAAAAGAAAAGATCTGAGGAAACACAAGATAAAAGGAAGACAATAATTTACTCAAACCTTCAACTGTGCTCTTAACAGCCAGCAGGATAGCTTACCCGCAATACTAAAGCCATTTTCATAGCCGGGCTGCTCCAAGGCAAAGGCCCAGCCAATGATGCCGCCCAAGGAGGAGAGGGGCAGGAGAGAGGGTCCCAGGTTGGAGGGTATGGTACTGATGGCCACATAGGCTCGTCCATCGTTGGCCACCACGTAAGAGTGCAGGTCGTTATTGTTGAATACGAGAGGTGTCTGAGAATTGCCCACGAAAACCCTACCGCTCACTTTCCCGTTCATACGTTGAGGTTTACCTGGAAGGAGATAGACAGGTGACACTTGAATCACTCCCATTGAAATCTAATAAATACAACGTAATGCTGACATCACAGGCAACTCCCGTACAGCCTGATTGCATCAGGTTGATGTTCCAGACTAAAACATATCTTAAGAACATCATTAGTGGAATTTCCCTTGACAAAGATTTTCTGTATTTTGAAGACGCTAACCGAAAAACAAAACCCTTAATGGAAACATTCAAAGAAAACCCTGAAAAAGCACCGATGTTTGCTTGAGGTGATTTTTGTCGAAATATAAGTAATTTGCAAAACTTGCAATGGAAACAAATTATGAATTGCCGACATATAGCACACGTCATCAAGTCTTAGATTTCTGGGTTGGTTGAAGTGCATGACATGCATCTTAATCTTGCAGGATGAAAAATGTTAAGTATCATTTGTGTGACATCCATTCACGTGAACACATTTTTTTTGACTTACAGGAAACTTGGGCAAAAGAAGGAAACACAATTACTGATTGTTAAGGGATATGTTTTACAAAGCATATTGAAAATACTGCATCCCTGAATTATGGGGTCTGTCTATAGGTGTGTCGATGGAGAGGCGGTCCTACCTTCAGCTACACACTGCTTCCCGTTGCCATAGTACCCAGGCCGGCAGTGGCAGCAGTAGCCACTGGAATAGTCCCTGCAGTCGGCAAAGATGGAGCATTTGTGCTGCCTGTTAGCGCAGGTCTCGTAGTTGTAGGAGAACACTGCGGGTGTGGAGGGAGAGGAACGCGAGGTTAGCTGCTTACAGTGAGACCCTGTCAACGTTAAAACAGCCTAAAAATCACCCCTGGTTGTCATTTCCAGTTCATTAGCAGCTCTTCAAAAACGTTTATCAACCAAACCAAACGTTCACGCCCACTTGTATAGCTAAACAGTTTTACTAGAGAGTAGATTGAATTCTTGGAGCTATAATTATAACCATTTATAATGTAATTATAAATTAATATGGGTTAATCTAACAGATTTTTATTCAGTAGCAAAACCTTCTTCTTTGCCTCACTCACCGTTTACATTGATATTGCCTTCGTCCACCACCACTACCTCTGGATTCTCAGGTTGGTAATGGGGATGCTGTGGTGGGAAGACTTCTGTGTACTGGGAAGGGCTCTCCTGTGGATTTTCATAGTGAACCTCAGGGACTGGTTCAGTTGGGGTCTCCTCCCGATGGTCTGGGGACGGGTGAGTTGACGGCTGGTCCCAGTTTGATGGGACCCACTCTGAGTTGTGCTGCAGTCCCGGGTAATTATCTGGGAACTCTGTGACTAACTCCGCTTCCTCCTCCTCCGTGCCAGATCTTTCCCACGGTTCAACTAATTCAGTGACCTCACCAGGAGCCACTACTGTGAAAAAAGGAGAAGTCCCGATCTCATACACCCACACCCCTCGTGTTCCACAGTTTGTCTTCCTGCATGGGAGCAAAAAAAAAAAATTGATTGTCTACAGGGATCATCTGAATATATGTAAAATAAGAAAGATATTAATAATAATCACATTTGAGACCAATGATGCATTCATCAGATCATCGCAGCAACCTACTGAAAATTTGTTGATTGGTACTACCAGAAAAAAGGGAAAACAAACATCTAAGCAAACAAATCTTAGCTAGTATAAATTTATCTTCAAGTAATATATTAAATGTAATGCTTACTCAGGAAGATCCTTAACAGATGCCTCATCGCTAGTAGTGACACGGTAGTACGGTCCTTGGTTCCATGTGAACCAGCCGACCACTTTTCCTTTGCTGAAGCCAACTTGTATGAGCTCATTTTCGCCTCCTACAGGAGTGGAATAGAACTGCAACGCATCCCTTGGATATAGTAGAATTGCGTAGCTGGCAGTGTCCGCTGATGCCACAACAAGCTGAAAGGTGTTCCTCTACAAAAACCACAGGGAGATGATGAATATTAGCATTTGTCGAAGACTACAGTACTACTTTGCTAAAGGATGAGTTTAAAAGTGTTCACCTTGATATCCAGCATGTCTCCTCTGCGTAAAGCATCCTGGGACGCCACATTCTCCCAGGTGACCACTACAGCATTGGTCGGGTCGACCTCATCATCTTCTGGGTAGGCCCTAGCGATGTAATCTGATGCTTTCTGCAGGGTTTGGGGTGTTGTGTCCTGGCGATAGAAGACTTTGCCAAAGCCATCGCTGGTGTCCATGTTCCCCAGGCCTGCTGCAATCATGCCGAAAGAGGCAGGCATTTTACCCAGGTACTCCGACTCTTCCGTCGGCTCTGCTGTGGCAACAAACCCATTTGTGTTGATCTGAAATTGAAAGCGCACAGACGTGTTGTGGTTATACCAAGGAATATCCAACTCCTGTACATGAATGAGATCAACAGTAATACATACTTAGTAGATCCTTGTATTACATTAAATTTCCTATTTATCCATCTACAAAGCAGTATTGATACATTCATAATGGATTATAATGATCAGTATGAGGATTAACAAAGCATTACAGCATCTTCTATTGTGTCACGTTGTGATTATGCTGCTCCTCCTGCATGCCACACCCTCTCATTAACCATGGGTGGAAACTGAGTAACTGGGTGTCTGGGTAACACTTAACAGGACAGAAATATTATAGTGTTATACTATTACTTATGTATTAATTAACCACAAACTCACAAACTCTTAGTTATATACTGATCTCATTAACGAATTGTGATGCATGTTTTATCTCAAGCACATGCTATATGTTACTATGTCGGTTAATTGTGCAAACCTTACAGAAGGAACAAGTAATGAATAACACAAGTGAAATACTGAACTCATATTTGTTCACCATTAAGGAATTGTGGTGCATTTGTATCTTCTGTAGCAACTATATTTATTCATGATTTTTTCCTAATTTGTACTTCAGTAGTAACTGAATTATTACTATTTGTGCCCCATCACACAAGTGTTACTATAATCTCTTATGAATGTGTTTAGACTCTTATAGATGAGGCATTTATGAAAAAAGTTACCATATATTTTCATGCAATTAAATTCCGTCTTCAAGATCGAGCACCTTACTGAAAGAAGGACAAGAACATAAAGCCCAAAGATCAATAACAACGTATCCTTCCCAGTTCCCCCATAGATCTAGCCTTTACGCATATTTTAGTACAAAAACACTCCAGGTTTCTGTGAGTGCTAATAAACCTTTCAGCAGGTATCTCAGGTGTTGTCCTGAACGTCTGGAAACTTGTCTGTGGTATCAACCCACTGTCTAACTGATTGCCGGAACATTGTGTTTACACAGTTAGATTAGCAGCCTCCGGCTGGGATGAACACCTGATCTACGCATTTTGCATGCAACTATTGCTCCGTGTCAGCATTTTGAAGTTATTACATCGCTCTGCTATTTTAGTGTAGCAAGCAAGACGATGTAAACAAGGTATAACAAATACTGCAGTATGCGACCGTGTCAAATTGGTTGATGAAATGGCAGGGCCAAAATGTTATGCATGCAGGCATGACAGAGAGAAAGGGAACAGTAATGGTCTAAGGCATGGTGGATGACATGACAAATGCAATGGTGTAAGAGATATTTTAGCAGAAAAAGTCTTATATATTGAATTTTCAACAGTCAACACCCATGAAAATGGAAAAAACAGTTATGCAATCCACATACGAGTGGCTCAAATGGAAATCTAAGAACTTTCTGTTGACACCCAGCAGGACAAGTTCAACAGAAGGGCACCTCAAATTGTTAGGCTCAAGAAAATGGCCCATGTCAGCATGTCATGGCTGCTGAGCTCAGCTTCCACAGTCAAATGGCGCTGGTGGGTGTTTTGAATGGCACCCCCCTTGGGGGGGGAAGGGGGGGGGGCTTTCACAGAAATGTGGAAATCTGATTACAAGACAAAGGCCATTCGACTGGAGGAGTGACTTTCCAGTCTAAAGTGGATTCTTTCACAGAGTGTGTACGCCTGGTTTGCTGGTGCTTTTACCTGGATTCCTGGGAACAAAGCATACTGAAATATACAATGGAAATTGGAAGCAGTATTTTGGGATTTTAGGAGTTGGGTGTCATCCCATTTGAAGCCTTACCACACACTGCAAATACATGTGATGTAATAAACATCCTCAGTCAGATGCAGCTAGCAGGAGAGGCACCACACTGTTAGGATCACTTTCTATATGATAAAAAAGTAGGTAAGCCATAGACAATTCTAGACCCTATTTGGGGGAGGGGGGTTTCAATCACCTTTTTTTTTGTCTAACTCTCCATTAATAATTAGTCCATTTAGCGATTTTTGTCCTAAGGGTCATACCCTGGAACTGCGTATGAGGTGTGCGTTTGTAGCATGCAAAAAAGTCTTAAGATGGTAACAATTAAATTGGTGAGGAAGAACTGGCATAGTCCCAAACACAGGAAAGCAGCCTTGGTGTGGAGTGATATAGGTTGCTAATTAATGTATGGCATCTGTAACAACATACTGCCTAAGGCCTCTGGCGACATCACATACCATGGGGATGATGGGTGCCTGAGGTTCGCTGGGCTACATAAGACCTGCATTAAATTTGGGGGGAAACAATCGCATTAATTGTTAACGGACTCCGAAAGTTGTCCGACAATGGCGTCCTTTGTTTTTACGGGCGGGCCCAACAGTGATGAATCCTGCCTTTGTCTATGGCATGAATGCTCTGTGTAGAAATCTCGATCGTGCATATAGAGAACCTGAAGGAAAGAATCGAACGGCAGCGCCGGAGGACAGCCGTCCACTGGGCTCATTGAGCGCGCTCAGTACGGCTCACTGCGGAAGAATCCCTGCTTATCGTGCCGTGGCCTTGAATGGCATTGGCGCAGCTTTCTGGAGCTATTCTACTTACCAGCTTTCTAGCGGAGCACTGACATATATACGTGGGACAAACAAAGGAGCATCATTAGGTTATGAGTAAGGCTGATCCGACTGAAGGGTATGTGGACCAGAAAAATTTACCATGCTTAACCCAACCCACCCTGTCGGTCTGCAAAAATTCATCATGGGGGACCATGGGGGACCCCAAAGTCCAGGGCCAATATTTAATCCCAGTCCGGCTATGGCTGTAAGGAACAAACAGCATAAACCCATCCCAGGCAAGCATCACTGCCAGCGCCCCCTGTCCAAGGCAATGTAAAATTGCCTGGTAAGTCGGCGCCTCCTTGGAAACTGGTGCCCTAGGCCGCCTATATTGCCTATAGGATTGAGCAGCCCTGTAGGTGATGGGATTCCATTCCATCCAGGATGTACCCCAGCCTTATGCCCTATGCTGCCTGAGATGCTCCAGTCTCCCTGACCAGAAAAAGCAGTTGTGCTGGAAGATGCACCTTTAAGACAGACTTAATGAGAATAATGGTCCATTTCAGCCTGAGTCCCATTGCCTCTGAAACCTGCAACTTTCATTATTCCAAACTTATCATCACATATTCAAATGTTGTCACCCTGCTTTACTGTCATCTTTTATACATATCAGAAATCAAAGTACAGAAAAAGACATATTGATGCCAGTCCATGCCTATTATTTACAGAATAAGTTACTGTTGATGGTAATTAAATTAACATAAAAAGAACTAATGGTGTTATAGACATTGGCATGAATGACAATGATCTCTGATGAATAGCACATGAACTAAAGATGTCATTGTAATTGAGGGGTGCTTTACTAAAGAATATTCCAGAAGATCCCCAGCAAAGACCCATCATGGCTGAGTAGGATGCAATTTTTACCTCCTTTTTGTGAGTCTCTGCTGTTGACAAGCTATCAGGCTACAGAAGTTGAACAAATATAGCCACCAATACTCTTGAAGACTGGTGTGAGACTAAAAGGTTTTGCAAGTTCAGGCAAAATACAAAAAGAGGCCAATCTTACAGCAGGGTGACTGTGTGAGAAACTTTCTGCAATGCCACCCCCTCCAGATGTGCCAAGACATTTTCTACATATGTTCTCTGGATTCCTAAGCGTTAAGCAAGGCTTTGGACTGATTTGTGGTTGACCCTCTTAGATGCATCTGGACCTAAATTGACCTGTTGACACATGAAATGTAATCTTTAGGTTCTTAAGCAAGAAGTCGAGTCCTACTAGGTCTTTTGTTTACATCTCACACCAGAGTAAACTTGAAACCAGCTGGCTAATTATAAACACCCCCCTAATACAATCAACGCATATAGAGGGTGTTTTTTTTTGTTGGGGGACTAGTACTTGTTATGTAAAACAGATCCGCAGGAGATGAACGACCTGGCCATTTTGAGGAAGACCTACATCATCTGGTAGAGGTGGACCACTTACGTTTGCTCCTCAAAAATTCCCACAGCATGTAAAAAGGATTTAACACTCATTCATCCCTCCCCTGCGCGTACGCGTCCCAGAGGGTCTGCAGCTGATGGGGGGGGGGATGGCGGAGGAGGGTAATATCAAAGCCAGCTGGAAAGCTAGAAAGGCATTTGCTACAGAAACAGAACCTCGGCCCCAAGCTGTTGGAGCCAGGGTGGTGGTGATGGCGGGTGGGGGGCGGGCGGAACAGTCAGTCAGATAAAAATTCTGTGACGGCATCCAGCACAAATGGAGCATTTTTGCAATGGCAAGCACAGGGTCATCAGTGTTGCACAAAGTGTACTGATTCACTTATGAAACATATTACTACGTGCTTGTGTTTCGCAAAGTTTTGACAAAGTTTTGATATAGCATATGAACCAGCAAGCACCAAGGAAAGTATGCGGCTGTAAAAGACTGTGATGTTTTAACTTACTTATCTTATGTAAATCACACCACATATGACAGTTAGTTAGAGCTAGTAATGCTAGCAAAAAGTTTTAGCATTTTCAGAAAATCCCTTTCAAGAGTTCAGTTCCATTTTCATAGAGAATAATTATTGTTAAATGTCTGTTTATCAGAGACCATTTTCATTTATGCACCTCTAGGAGGACAATTTAGTGCCAATGTGTACCTCATCTAGTCTATTTGGGACGTCCAATCGTGCACTTATTTTTGTCAGTATATTCTAAAATGTAAACCACTGACCTTGAATGGAGAGGAGATCCCACGTTTAATACATTGTTTAGTTATCTACAGATTAAACCTTTGGTTATTAAAGCACATTCCATTCTTAACTGCATTGAGTGAATCAGCAAGATAACAGTTGCTGTAATCTTTTAAGGACATTTGAGTTTTAGTACAACACAAGAATTTGCTTGCTGATCTGACGGTTCGTATCCACTGCATATTGTGACATATTGTGACAGTTTGTGTCTATATTTATGCAATATCTCATTATGTATTGTTTGCAATTCCTTCAGTAAGTGGACACGGTAGAAATAATACGCCTCTTTTTAGGGTTTGGCAACTTGTGGAAATGTGAAAAGTTTTCTTTTTTCAGTAAAAGACATAATCGCAAGTGGTGTGTCAGAGATGCCATTAATAAAACTGGGGAAATATACTGAAATTTCAAATAACTGGGTTACACTGTTAATTCACCTTATAAGGCGAAACCATTTAACCTTAACCTGAGAGGAAGAGCTCAGAAATACAAAAAAAATAATTAAAAAAATCACACCCATCTGTGAACTCATAACGACCTCCAGTAAACTTAATAATAAAATATGTCACATAACTCTTAATGACCAAATGCTGGGGCAACTGCAATAACTTCTGACCGGGCAAACAGACCGCGAAAGTAGTGCAGCCCATAAAAAAACTGTGTTAACCCTGGAAGGAAGGCGGAAGATGTGACCCCCACGCCTTCATCCCTAAGCCAGAGGACACACAGCTGTTCTATGCATTGAGCGGCAGAGGCGGAGGGAAAAACCCACCAGGAAAGAACACCATTCCCCCTCCCCCTCCCCCCCCCCCCC
>JAABNY020000040.1:13821584-13836636 GCA_015164015.2 Brevimyrus niger | reverse complement strand
CCTCAGTGAGCAGCAGAGCAGCTCTGGATGGACCTCAGTGAGCAGCAGAGCAGCTCTGGATGGACCTCAGTGAGCAGAAGCAGCACGGCTGCTCCGTGACGTGACCAATGCAGAGACGTCCTGACGCAGTGCTTGTGGTTTATAGGAAAGTCATAAGTGGGATTTCAAAAGGACCAAAAGAAGTGCTAATTAAATGTAAACGAAAATAAAATGCTAGTGAATGTGGAGGAAAAAAAAAAAGACTCCAATATGCAGAATCAAAGATCGCTTATCAGACAATAACAAACATAAGGATACAAAAACCGATAATTTGTGCGTTTTGTATATAAATGCTCATTATTAAATGAAGACCACCCAACACAGCATTTCCGTCATTCCTCTATAAACACTCATTTCACCCAATTTGCTGCATCTCGTGGCGCCGGGTGAAATCCTGCAGCTTCTCACTCCAGCCAATAGTGACTTTCCTGAGATAATTATTTGGACATTGGATTACCTTACCTGGAGGTACATATGTCAAACAGGGGCTGATTAAACCACATTATAAAGGCTGCAGGAGTCCAGCCGAGAGCAGGGCACCCCCCCCCCCCAATGGGGTGTTCGGACAGAAAGACACTGAAATTGGAATGACAACCAGAAATATTTATTCCTCCATTCAAATAAATACAGTCAGTACGTACAGACAACAGAGGTGCAGCTATACATAGTTAAAAGATCTTCCTTTCTTTCACAAATGGTACAAGAACTCAGAAGTTCACAGAGCGTGTAAAAAAAGCAAAGGGGCAGAACACTGGAAAGCAGAGACAGCTGGAGGCGACTTCTGACCATCCGATTCACCACTGTAGGCAAGCTTATGGTGGCTGTGAGAGTGGCAGACCTAAGGCAGGACGTGCAGCGGGGGTGGGGCCAGTTTGGCGGGTGGCGGTGGGAGAGTGCGCAGCGGGGGCGGGGCCAGTTTGGCGGGTGGCGGTGGGAGAGTGTGCAGCAGGGGCGGCACGCGGCCTCCTTGCACTCTCCTGCTCACGTCTGCCATTTCCTTCATCTCTGGGGGGGGGGGCGGGGGGAGTGGCTGGACAGGATGTGTGGCACAGCACAGCGGAGGACGAGGGGGGAGGGAGGGCCCTTTGGTCACTTCTGACGGTCTCGAGTAGACTTCACTTAACACTATCATTCTGAGCTGGGGGGTTGGGGGCGGGAGTCTTGGAACCAGGACAAACTTCAGTTCCCCGGAAGCAGCTTTGAGGGCGAGAGGGACAATTGTAGACCATGTAGAGAACGCGGTGCTTCACCATGCACAGAATCTTAAGTGTGCATGAATAAAACATCAACCTCCACATAAGATGCATCTATCGACCGAATGGGCAGCCAGACCACGTGCTGAAAACGCCGGAAGTCGACACCATCAACAAAAGTGAATATGATAAGCGCCTGGGGGCTCCAGTGTGCGAAATAGGAAGACGGAGAAAGCGCTTCTCACGTTTCATGAGTCAGGTGGGGCAGGGGGATCACCGGCTTAGCAGATTCGACAAAACTGTCGACTTCATTCTTTTTCCCGCTATAAACGTTCAGCCAAGAAAGGTGCCAGTTAGGGGTTACGGCCGCAATGAAAAGCCCCAGCCGGGGGATCATTATACCCCACTGGGGAGACATGGGATCAAGACGACTTCTCTAGGAATTATCTGTACGAGTCCAAAATTTTATGGAAAAATCAGTTCTTTATACATCGTCCAGATTTCTAACTGAGCAGGAAATGAAAAAAAAAAAATGCTGAGGGAACAGTAAAAGGTGGGGCTCTGACACAGAAGCAGATGAAAGGAAATAAAGCTGCTTTGAGTTCCTGTTTCACAAACCCAGCCCGTTACACAGCCAGCTCTGAGCGAGCAGCGGCCAAGCCTCCATGTCCGGACATACAGGCTGCACGGTGCATGCAGTACAATAATGCATCAGCAGTGAACTGGCTGCTTCCGCAGGTCATGGACTGGAGTTCTCTATTGTGTATATGGGCCAGATAAATGAAAGCTTCAGCTCGCGTCTTGTTCTCTAGATGCCAGCTCCCCATCTTCAAGCCAATGACTAAACCCCAGATGGTGTCCTGAACACACTAAACACAAAGCTACGAGCAGCGCAAAGCTTTTCAGATCCTACAGTCCCCACAAACCACTTCCTGCAAATATCGTTAGAGTGTCACTATGGGACCGTCTCCATGGACACCCCGAGACCGACATCGAAACTGACCTACTCCAAACGCCGGAGAATAGCTGCCTTTGGAGAGGCGACGGCAGAAGCTGCCGCTAACGCCACGGCGCCCGTTTTGCCGTCTTCACCAGGTGCAGCTACAGGCTCCAGCTAAGCGAGTGTGTCCACTCCGTAAAAAACGTTCATCTCTGCACCTGGTCTCAGTGACAAAGGAGCCCAACCCATCCAGCGAACACCGTATAGGGATCTGGCTGTACTACATCAGATCCATGCTTGTTTGAGTTGCTTAAATTTGGGACCACAGACACGCAAAGTTAATTTACCGTTATTGCTCAGAATAAATATCGGTGCAAAAACAACGTAAAAACAAAAAAAATATATCAAATAATCAACATTTATCATCGGCCCCAATAAAGTAAAACACGACACACTTGATGTTTAAATCAAGTTTCGACGTGACCCGAGACGGCTGAAATTAAATTCGATCCTATTTGCAATTTCATATCTATAACTGCCATTTACATGCGCCTGCAGAGACAGAGAACAGGACTGCTTTGAGGAAATGAGCAAACCGCAGAGGACGGCAGCCAACATCAGCAAAAAAGTCAGGAGTCTACTTTCTGAAATGAGGGGGTGATACCCTCACTCTCACCTGCATCTCTCCAGCAGACAGAGAAAAAGAACAGAGCAGGAATCTCTTAAAAGCAAGCGGGGAATGACTGACAGCGAAAACGGTCCCAAGCCAAGAACCTCACCTGACTCCACAGTAACCGAGGCTCTCATGGGGCTGCGAGGGGAGGCGTGGGGGGGAGGGGGGGGCACGGAGGGGATAAGATTTTCTGGAACTGATCCTGTTAGTCCCTGAAATGGTGGCCTTACTCTTGGGAAGATAAGACTATTGCAGTGTCCTCTGGCTGCTGCCACCTGGTGGCTGGGCATGTTTGTTACCTCTGGTCCTTAAGCAGAGTTCGGAAATTATGCAGCTCTTTGATACTTGTGGAGAGCCTGGAGGAAGGAGGAAGAGGAAAACAGTTAATAAACCTATGAAAACCTGATGCATGATATAAGCTAAACATGACTTCCTACAAAATGAGCGTGAAACAGGCTTGAATTTGAAAATACTTCCTGTAAAGGGCTCATCTGAAATTGAAAGTACTGTCTCTGTGGAACCTGTGGGTGTGATAGGCTCCCTCTAGTGGCTGCCTGCTGCTTTACAAAAAATTTGGTACAGCTTGGAGAAAAAAAAAGACCCTTTTTTTTTTAAAAGAAAAATTTAGTTTAGGCCAAAGGCCTTCATAGACTGCTGTAATGACAAACAAAACTAATGGCTCATTACTGGGGGACATGTGCCACCACTCTCAGGCCACCACAGGGGGGCGCTGTCTCTACGCAAGGGCTATGAGAAAGTGAAGCACACCTTCCAAATGCATTCAGCAAGGCTACAATCTCCTGTCGTGTCAGTTGGAACCCTTTCGACGGACTGTTTTCCGGTAGGTTCTGAATTTCCTTTTCCGAGAATAAGATCTTGAGGGCAGTGCCTAGCCCCTGAGTCTGGGGGAGACACAGAAGGGGTGAGGGGTTATTCACCTAGCACATCAAAACAAATAAAACTACACCAGGGAACAAACATCCTCATTATGTTTATATTTGAAATTTAAATAATGTCATGGAAAAGAATCTTATGTAAAATTACTTGGTAAAAGTCCTTACATTTCACATTTAAAGGCAGCCTATGAACTGTTTTGAAATTTTATTCATTTCAGCTGCTCTGGAAACACTCAGACTGATAATGAAGAATGTTACAATGATCAAAGGTTTTCCCAATGGCTTTAGCCTAGATCTGCTCCTCTGTAGCTCAGCTTATTTCCCCGAAATATGAATGATATCAGCGCATCAGCACTAATCCCAGGGGAGCTGGGAAACTCTGAGTCTCCTGTAACACACTCCGTGTGCTAAAAGTGTGGTAGCTTCCTGTGAAGGGACCGTAAGGCCAAGGTGCCGCAGCATTTAGCCAGCCAACAGGAAAGCAACGGTTTACAGTAAATACTGCAAACCAGAAACAATACAGTCCACAGTTTTAACTGCGGTTGGCGAAATCTGACCAATCGCCAGTATGTTCCGTTTTTTTCAGTTATTAAAATAATAAAAGCCACAGCTAGTTCTGGAATATATTTTGTGAATGAAAAACCCTGCATTTCTTTATGGAGGTTTACACAGGGAATGGGGAAGCTATGCTACCTTTAACCTAGGGGGTATGTTTCAACCCTGTCCGTGTTTGTTCACTGAGGAAAAATCAAATAAATCCAGCCTGGTCTGTTTCATTTGTTAAGTCAACAAACCATATTAACCTGGAACAACACACCTCTGGGCTGTACTCAGCCACTGGCCGCATGGATCATGCTAACGGGAAACTGCCGGCTTAGCGACCTCACAGTTGCGCCTTGACCTCGTCTGTACCGAACCAGTCAGCTTCCTACCTGCGAGCTTCACTGTATCATTGTACTGTGGCATCAAATGCCTTTCAGACCTACCAAAGCTGGGCTGCCGTGACCCCTATGCAGGAGCTATGCTGTCGTTCTCCCACTTAGCAGTGGGACTCCAAGAATCAACCGGCTGCAATTTTATATATATGTTAATAGAACTTCCACACACATCTGGGAAATAATTTTAATACTACATATAAAAACCTTTTAATTCATAATGATTCCAAGGATAATCTGTAAAATTTTAGGCTGCAGTAATAGTAATATATATTGCCAATAATAATAAAAAACATCTATTTATTATTATGATTATTATCATGATTATTATGAATTCCCAGACTAGCACCTGGTATGGGGATGTACCTCCCAAGACAAAGGGACACATGTAGTTACAGATCAAAAGGCCGCATGGCTGTCACCAACCAAGGAGCTCAGAGGGCAGAGCTTGCTGGAGGGGGGGGGGGTCTCCTACCTGCAGTTTACCCCACACTCGGCACTTATTGCAACCCACACAATCCATTATGCGAGAGATGTTCTTAAAGTGGAGCCTGAATTCCTCCTGAAACCGACAGAGGGAAAGGTTTGAGTTGCCATGCTGACCAAAGTTGACAAGAGGCAGTGTGGCAGTGTGGAAGCAAGGCATTATGGGTACAAGCTTTTGGGCTGATAAACCAGCTAAGTAAATGTCAGCCAGGACTTCAGAGCTTTAGTTAGTGAAATTAATAAAAATGCAATTAGCCAAACAAATGTTGGCTCTTCCTTGATCTGTTCAAGTAAGGATTTCGACAAGGAGCCGGCTAACCTTTAAAGTCTTGGCCTCCAGCTTGTGTCCTGCAAACATGGACTTCTCATCAAAGTGCATGGGGAAAGCTCTGAGGACACAGAAAACAGGACGGGGCATGAGAACAGGCAGAGAACAGGCAGGGAACAGGACGGTCATGAGGACGCAGAGAACAGGAGGGGCCATGAGGACGGGAATGCTCTGGGACAGAAGTGATCTGGAGATGTATCCTTAACCAAGGAAAGCGAAGCCCCGTGGCCTGACTGGCTGGGGAAGGCGCCCACACCTGATCTCGCTGAAGATCTGCAGCAACAGCTCCTTGGTCTGGGCATCTTCCTGCACGCTGCCGGTGTACAGGTTGACGAAGGTGCGCTCAAAGTACGGAGCCACCTTGGAGAGCGCCCGCAGCTCGATCAGGTACAGGAAGTAGAGGTTCTTCAGGCGGCGTGTGCCCTCGCCCTTGGTCTCGGCCGGGTCAAAGCGGCGCCGGAACTCGCGCACGTTGGCGCCCCAGTGGGCCTTGCTCCAGGGCTCTGCAGGCGAGGGTGTCGGCATGAGGACCGGCAGAGCCCCCCCCATGCGCACAGGCCGCCGGCACGCCCACTCACCTTCTAGAAGGTACTCTGCACACAGGTGGATGTTAATGCTGCTGTGGAGGCCGGAGATCAGGCGGTAGAACACTCTCTTCTCCAGGCAGAGGCCTGCAGGGCGCATGGGGGGGGGCGGGGGGGTCACTGGGCATGTCTGACTACAACCCACTTAACACTACCAGCAAACTGGGAGCCAGACAGAGAGGGTGGCAGCATGACAGCAAGACTGGGGGGAGGGTCACACACAAACACACACAAACACACACCCTTAGAAAATAACTAATTACCTTCCAACCAGTTGTAAAAACCTTCACCTGTATGAATAAAACATCAATTATAAATTATAGATGAAGAAATGTATTATACTTTATAAACAAGTCATCTACGTACTTAAAAAACTGGACTTACCGTCATCATCTCCTAAAATAAGACATAAAAGACAAGGATAGAGAAAATGGGTGTTACTAACTATTTTTTTTTATTTAAACTGCTAAATAATTATGAAAAACTTAGGAGATGCAATTGCTGACAATGAAGGGCATGAGTATGAGGTGTGGCCGGCAGATGGCACCTATACTCAGCTTACCCCGACTAGGGGCCAGCGGGTTCAGGGGCCGGTACACCGATCTGGGCCTGCGGGAGAGGCAGAGAGGCAGAAGGCACGCGTGAGCTCGCGAGGCGCTCTGGCGCTACCCGGAGAGGCAGGCGGGCGGGCAGGCGGGCGGCACAAACAGCCGGGCCCCTCACTTGAAGCAGTTCTCCTCATAGATGCTGTTCCAAACCCTCCAGGCCGATGGGCCCTTGTAGCCGGTGTACCGCTCGGGGTTCAGCAGCAGGTCCACGTACTGAGCGTCTGGGGACGTCTCATCTGGGGACAGGGATGCGTGTCACGAGAAGCCAGCGCTTCCATCAGGCTAGCGACTCTCACGGGGCGAAAGGAAATGACACGTGATCGAGAATGTGTACAGGAAGTGGAGCTGGTGGCCTGGCGGGTGACCTCGGAGCCGCAGGGGGGACTCCTGCACCTGAGTACGTGGGGGGACTCCTCCGGCAGTCTGGCGTGTGAGTATGTGGTGTGAGGGCGTCCCTGTGAGCGCGTCCCTGTGAGCGCGTCCCTCTGCCCTGTGCTTCCTACAACTGATTTAAGGTTCCCAGTGACCCTCCCCCCTGCTACTGATTAAACTGTAGCCAGGCTGCTCCTGCTCTGTAGAGCGACAGACGTCGTGGTTACGGCAGCCGTGGAAACGTGACGCACCATCCAGCTCGCAGAAGTGGTCCTGGGCGTCGTCGTGCCGGGCCCAGTCCTCGAACGCCTCCCTGCTCTGATTACTGGACAGGCAGATGGGACAATTATATTATTCCCTCCACAGCGGGTCCACGGGATCACAAACAATAAGGAATCTACAGATATTAATCACATGCCAATATTGTCTAATTCATGTCAATATAACCCTTAAAACAAGTGTCAAACTCACAGCACGAATGAGTAAATGTTCAGTGAAAAGGTATGATACCAATTATATACAAGATGCTACTTATTTAGCAGAGTGATTACTGACCAAACTAAGCATCACTTCCCACTTGCACAAAGACACCCGTAACACTCGCAGAATGACCCGAGTGCGGGAGGTGCACAGACAGCCTGAAGGGCACTTGTGTTTAATGAAGGGTGCAGTCAGGTTTAAATAGGCAGCAGACACTCCCCCAGAGTGAAAAGAAGAGAACCACAGCCCTGGGGTCAGATTACAGTCACTAAATAATGACTGCAAAGCGAGGCCCGCTCTCGGAGAGGCCGGCCGGCCGGCAGCTTTCCCCTACCTGAGTGTGCTGTTGATGGCCCCCAGCTCGTGGGCATGCTCGCACTCCTCTACGTCTGACCGTGTGTTGGACGCCTGGGAGTACTTCAGCAGAGGGAGAAAGACAACGTTTTATTGCTCTGTGACAACACTAGAGGGCGCTGCTGAGAACATGCGTTACAATACGGCTGTCAGCCTAAACCTGTCAAGTGTCATAGAGGGGCCCTGAAGGGTCCACTCCCACAGGTTGACCTGCATGTGTGCTCAGGGGCTACTATCCCAGTAACAGGTACAAAGTGAGGATGGATATGGGCCCCACCCCCACTGCACAGACTCCGGTTTCAGTGATACAATCTCTTGTCTCATTAGTATTTCACAGCAAGGGAGGTTCGTGACTGAGCAAACACCCCCCCCCACCCCCCCGCCTGCTCTGTCCATACGGTGAAGGCTCTTCATTATCCCCAAGAGCTTACAGGAGCTCCAAAACAATCAAAATAACTGTGCCTGAAGTGTTGATCCACACATTCATGGCCACATGAAGCAGGAAAGGAAGTGGGCAGGAAGCACTAGCTGGAAGGTTACAGCGTGGCGGGAGGGCTCAGTGATGTCACACATACACCCATCTCTCGCTACAGTTTCACTCGCTACAAGTACAGTATCAAGAGTCTGACAGGAAACTCCAGCAGCTCAAAACACGCTCGCTATCCAGGCAAACGAAAGCTGACTGCCCACTGGATACAGCCGGCCTTCCTCTCTGACAGGAGACCTCAATATGTCATCTTTTCAGCCCAAGAAGAGCATTGTGGAGGGAACAGCCTGTCTATGTTATGACGACCTCACATAAAGACAGGCTTTTCATCCCTTTTATATGTGTGTGAAACACTTAGACATATTCAAAAAGGATCTTAAGGGTTTAGAGCTCACAATCTCACCCATCTTTACTCAAGTGATGACGTAGATGCACATGCTGTCCGAGCTTATTTAGCAGGTAGGCTTACCTTGTTGTAGTTGCCTGCTTTAATTCCCACTGGAACCTTGCTCTGTAAAGAAAAGTACACAGTATTATGGGTAAAATGGAAATATTGGACCCTCCTAACTTCATATTGAAAGCCAATCAGAGTAACTTAAGGGTTCATTCAAATTGTCACACCAATGAAAAACAGACATCAACTGTAGAAAGACAACCCCATTGGTCTATCTGTTGAAGGACAAGTGAGATACCAAATTTGTATGTACATGAAAATCAGACCCTGCCCCATCCACTGCAAAGCCTGACCTCTGGACAAGGCTCCACCTGGCAGTCCTTAATGGAGCACTGGCTGTCATCAGGCCAAAATGGACAGGGCCGCTTCAGGTTTACCTGGGAAGGGAAACATGGCAGTTAGCTGTGATGCTATTCACTGTCAAAGTCATCTCACGTCGGTGGGGGCTGGAGCTAAAGGCCACTCATCTACATCAGCCAATTAGCTCGACACCTTCGGCACACGTCTTTCTTTCTCCATTAAGAGGCTAGGAATACCAGTCACCACTGGTGGGTCTACATGACCCTGTGCGTGGCCTGTGCAGTCCGTTCCAGATCTTTGATTGTATATGATGATGGCTGAACAGCACCGTGACACAATGACATCTCGGTATCCCTCTGATTAAAAGAGGGACAGTCACCCGGTCCTTAGCCACAAACTATGCTGACAAAACCATGTGTTCCAGTAGCTTCTGCGGCTGATGTGTAAAAACACTAGTGTATGGGAATCTGGCACCAAAAACTGATAGTTTTTACTATCAAACCATGTCATACGTTGCCTTGCATCTGATAAGCAGCACATGTTCATTCAGTCAAGCCTCTGGTGAAACCAGTTCACTGTAACTGCAGCATGCTGTCACCGGAGGCCTTCCTACAATATTCAGAAGTTTACCGACAGGTTCTTTGGCTTTGGGGGGGAACTAGCTAATTCAACAATTTAAACAGTAGAAAATGTACCTATTTATACCCATTTCTAAAAACACTGCTCTATGACGACCAAGAGTGTTTACAAAGCAAAGCCCATGCAAACGAGTGTCTCTAGAGGTTTTTTTTCTTCCCCCTGGGAAGTACCCTAGAGAACCAGTTCTACATTTATCTGAACAACAGTACCACCATGACATTGTAGGTCTAAGCTGTACAAGGTACGTGCTGTATGACTGAACTGTAAATGGAAGGCAATGACAACCAGGCTGAATGTGTCACGATAACCCTTCAGGATCACTGTCCCATTTAGTAACGGCACTCACAGGGGGCCATGAAAAATGTGCACAGAGGTTTCAGACACTGTATGGATTCCAGCTGAGTGCTACCAGCTGCCAGATAACGCCCAAGCCCCACTACCCCCTTACTTTGTCAAGAGGAGCTTACTTTAGAATATATTCACAATCCTTTCACTCAGCAGGTTCTGACAGCCATATAAAACAGGTTAAACATCTTAATACTCTTATTGCTTGAAAAGGGTGGAAACTGCCATATCCACTACATTTTCTAATTTATTCTACATCTCACAGTATATAAACTGTGAAGATCACCCGAGTTTCTGGTTTTTAACCCAAAGGAAGGTTTCATGAAAGCTCAGTTCCTTGACCTTTATTTAATGAACCTAATGTTCAGATTTTTACATGACAGGAAATGATGAATGATTTACGATCTAAATTTAGCCCGAGGCATTTTGCAGCTCATGCTGCCTTTAATATGGCCCCAGGGACACGCTCACTTTATAATATCTGAAGTAGTCTCTCTCTGTTAGCTTGCGGATCCTCGGGTAGATCTTGAAGTTGTTGAAGATGTCGATGCTCTCCACGTCACAGAAGCAGTCATCCAGGATGCCAGTCAGCTAAGAGGGACAGAGTGAAGAGTCAACACACGAAGCTAAGAGACCCTCACTGCTGCAGCGAGGCAGTTATGCAGTGAAACAGAAAGCAAGACGGAAAGACTAAGATGGAGGAAGCAGACCGATATACGAACATGAAAGTCCTGAAACTGCATAGGCTAAAACATCAGGGGAAAAACTGCTAAATTTTGCATTTTAGGCAAATAGTAAGCAAATGGTTTTAGTCAACGAAGATCACAAACTTCACAAAAAAAGTATCACACACAAAAGACAGGAAAACACCATAATTTCCTTCTTTCTCCCCAATTCCGCACCACTGCAATGCTCAGTCCTAGACTGAGCACTAAAAAAAACCCAATCACAGTAAACAGCTTTGCCATTTTTGTTTACACACACCTCAATACAGGTTAGTACTTCATACAGCAAAGATAGAGAGGTAATGTGCTGTCCCATATGGCACAAGCTGGTGACAAAACGCAGAATAAAAAGGCCTTAAGACTTACCGCCTACACACTGGTTGTAACAAACCCTGAACCATGCTACTAGCAACAATAAAGTGACTTCCTGTCAACACTGACCAAGTTCTTGAACAGGAAACATAATTTTTAAAATGCCAGTTATGAGTGCCGTCCTCTTCTCACTTTTACATCCAGGCGTATAACTCTTGTTTGTGTGTGACTAATCAGAGATAACTCCGTCCGAGCTCTCACTATTCTCCAGACTGGCATCTGAACTGTCTTCCTACATTTATTATTTAAGCCTTGCTCAATCAACCGAGCAGACCGCAGGATCCTTAAACGCTCTCCACATTGTGAGAGTCCCCCATTCCGCAACTAACGGAGACCGAACGTCATCAAACCAGGAAGACCAAAACTATTATGATTCTGCGGAGCTCTATATAAAACATACGAATTGATCAGAGGTCAAACTACACCTTCTCCAAAACAAAGCTAAGATATGCAAGCAGGATCGTATACAAAATGTATTGTAATATAAACACTAACCTCGGAATGCAATTGTCCAACAAAGTAAAGAGAAAGACAGGACGCCATAAACAGGTTGCTGAACACCCTTAACACCCCGTTCATTGTGGTTTCTACTCAAGTCCGCAAGTATAGTTTGAGGTGTCCCAGGCGGAAAAGCTTAAATAACTCTGGCTTTGAAACATATGGCAACAAAGATAACGCCTATGCTATGAACCCAGCGTGGCACAGAAATGACAGCGCTTTTTAAAGCAGGTAAGTGTAACTGCACTTCGAGTCCAACAGTTGGCCGCCTGATCTGTCAATTTCAGCTCGGGGGTGCCACCTAAACCCCGCCCCCAAACAAAAAACTGATTACAAAGCGCTTTTCATTCCAGTCTCCACCCACATATTTTACGAGAACTGTAGTCATCAGTTGTCCGTTTAACCTGGGAAGTCAGCGTACGCTTCAACCAAAAAGACTACAAGTCCCGTAAATCCCGTCAGCGGTTCACTCCTTATCCAATCCAGTAAGACCACGCGGTTATAGTAAATGGGGTTCTGGGTTACAATTATGTTGAAATTATGACAGACGACAAATAATTTACGATGTATTCAAATTTAAAACTGGCCTTCTGATTTAGTTCTCTGTATTACTATTGTACATACAATTATATAAATGGTGAACTAATGTCTTCAAAGATTATGCGTGAGTTTTAAAAGCAAGGTTTATTTATCCCAGCTTCAAACGACATGTCTCTCAAGTATGCTCTTCAGTTAATCGATTTCAAGAGAACCATTAACAGAGATTCAGATTCTTTGTAGCCATTGTTATTACAGTAACATGTCGGTAAAAAAAACACATGAGTGAGTAGATGATTTCTGGTGGGAAACGAGATCTGTAGCAATTTCTGGTAATGCTGGTTAAACGAGTCTTGATAAATTTACTGTAATAAAACACCGATACCACAGATGCGAGGCCATGTGGGCGCGCATATGTGACGCGATTTCGGGGCGACAGTAGAAAGTGCCAGAAAAGTACAGGTATCAATCGGTTTTGCGGCGAAGTACACGAGAGTCCTCATTCAGAAAACGCACCTGCCGGCGGGTTTTGCCGTACTTACGTGGCAAAAGCAGTTTTGGTCTTGGCTGCCGGTGGCGTCGTAGTCGGAATGTCCGTTTTTCTGCTTCTTGGACTTGACGTTGTCGTTACCCAGCCAAGCAAAAACAGAGTTCCCGACAAACAGCCACAGCAAAACAAACGGCGTACCGCGCTGTACAATGGCTCCGATCATAACGAACCCTTAATGTAGAAGTCCAATTGGAAAAAAATGGTCAGTCTGCAGTATAGATCGGCGTCCTTTTTAAGAGGGCTGTCCGCCTCCGCAGATGACAAGAAAATACGATCCACACTTACAAATCCATAGCTTTTAGAGCTCCTTGACGAACGTGGCAGACGTGATAGAGGTGCCCATGTACTCCGCCTTCTTCCCGGTAAACCGTAATGCGGCGGAGTGGGCGTGTTAAAGCGTGTGAGTAAAATATCAAAAAAGAAATGCGCGCTTCCGAGGCGGAGAGAGTTTTCTGACTTTGGGGACCGATCGGCGCGAGGACAACTGGAGGCACAAACTGCTCTCGGAAAACCTCGCGGTAACACGGCGCCGCTCACGAGCCTCCCGGCTGCGGGTGACCGGCGCGCAGAACAGCGAGCCACCAAATCGGGGTGGGAGGGGCTATATTGATAAAGAGTGCAGAAGGAAACCATCCATAATATAACGGCAGTACCGCAGTGTTTTGAGATATTGATTAAAATGTGAAATATAAGAGACACACCGAAACACACGAAAACTTGCTTTCCCACCAGTTCCACTAACGATTAAAAATAATAGGTAATTCCACCAAATAAATAAAAGTAAGTGCTTTGTATTGGTTATTATGTGTGATTATGTCAATTGTCGATAAAATCAGCCATCTTCTAATGGCTTATCCCAGTACGGGGTTACGGTAAGGGCCTGTAGCCCAGGAAGCATAGGGCACAAAGCAGGGGTACAACCTGGACAGGATGCCAGGCCATGAAACAACAGCACAAAAATGCACTGGTGGCACGATATGTTGTGATTCAAAAAGGTGATGATACGCATTGTAGGGGTGTAACAATGCATCATAGCATGAAATCTTTTATTAATGTTAAGTCAATGGGCTGCAATAGGCACAATTTCTTTCTTTTGATTGTTTTTTGAGATTTTTTTGCATTGGAGTAGAATAAGGAAGAATCTGCAAGAAGAACTGCAAGCATTTTAAAGTTACATGCAGGGGAGACAGGATTTGCATATGGATGGTTGGATTTAATCATTTAAATTGATGCTAAGGAAAGGAATCAGCATTAAATCGTAATCAAAGAGGGAAAAAGATGAAGAAGGAAATAATATAGAAAACCCAAAATGTACAGGCTGCAGACAAAATAATGGAAACATAATATCACACAGCTAATATGGAGTTGGGCCACCCTTTGCCTTTAGAACAGCTTTAATACTTCTTGCAATTCTGGAAATTTTGTACTGTATTGAGTTAGTTTTATTGCCACATGCACCAACTATTACTTGCCCACAGACTTAAAATAGATGTACATAGTGACCACAGTGGACAGTAGACACTCTGTACAATCCTGTACAATGTTACAAGAAGAAGAAAAGCTTCCAACTCCATTTCTTTGAGGGAAGAAGCAGGTGGAAACCTGCCCTGCGATCTACACCTTAGAGACTGCCAAAAGGTTCACTGATTTGCTTTGAAAATCCACATATCTGAGTGCTCATTATGAGACTGCATACTGTTAATTGGCATTCTTCCATATATGTCTTGGCATAGTAACTGCCTTTGTGATGGTGACTTACTGCAAAATTAAAGTTCTATTTTTTCCACCTCCTGCACATCAAAAAAATATAGAAAATTCAATATTGTGGATTCTTAAGAATTAATTGCCATCTCAGATATATTTTGGACCTTCACGTTTAAGATTACTTGGCAGATCAGAGCAAACCCTAGACTCGTCTGGAGAATACCTTGGTGTTGTCGTGCCAGCTGGGAGATATAATCCCTCCAGGGTGGTCTGGGTCTGTGCCAGGGCCTCTGCCCAGTGGGACGTGCCCAAAACAGCTTCCTCGGGAGTCTGCCAGGTGGCATCCTTGTGAAATTCCCCCACCGCCACAGCTGGCTCTTCAGCCAATGGTCCCTGCAGCCAAACTTCTCACCTTGTCACAGAGAGTGAGCCAAACCAATTGCTACGATAGTGGCCTTTATATGTTGGGTTTGGGGCTAAGGGGCATTGACAGTATTGATAAAATTCTCTCACAGGAGGATGGGGATCAAAGACTGCATGCATTGTTTGAGAG
>JAABNY020000040.1:13753727-13783411 GCA_015164015.2 Brevimyrus niger | reverse complement strand
GTGGGGGGAAACCGGAGTACCTGGAGGAAACCCCACGACGGCACAGGGAGAACATGCAAACTCCACACACATGTAACGCAGGCGGAGACTCGAACCCGGGTCCCAGAGGTGTGAGGCAGCAGTGCTAACCACTGCACCACCATGCCGCCCCCCGTTGAGGATTCACGATTTATTTATCAATGGAAGATTAAATTTTTACATTTTCCATAATGCCTTTGTACTTAATCCAGAAAAAAAGATGCTGAAAAAAAAATCCTTCAAGCAAAACCCATATATTTAGTGAGCTGCTTTGAAGTGCATATATACTCTCTTTGACTGGTATGCTGGAAGCAGGAGAATCTGGTTATTCATTGGATTGTACTGTCATTGTGCTAGTTAGCCCACAGAGACACTTGCTATACTGGTGGAGTAATTAAAAAGTTTCACTTGTAAATTATTATTTCGAATGATGAATTGCTGTATGGTTCAGTGACATCTGCAATAACTCCATGCATTAAAAGTTTCAGCTTTTATTTGTTAGAGGCACAAACATACACTGTACAGTGACATTTCTTTCCTCCCGGTTCCAGGATTGTGTTTAAAAACAAATGTGTGATACAAAGAGAAATGAAATAGTATATGAAGACAAGAATAAATTAGAGTGTGACTGGCTGGCGTCCCATCCTGGGTTATTCCCAGCCTTGCCTCTGGAGTTTCTCGGATAGGCTCTGGACCTCCTCAACCCCGGACAGGAAGCATGGGTATGGAAAATGAATGAATGAATCCGATTAAAAGAACAATTACAAAATAAATTTAAACCGAAAGTGTGAAGGTGTGGTATGACAAAATTAGCTGTGACGTCTTATGCTGACTTGGGATACTATGCAATGGCGTAGAACAGCCAGAACAGCCATTGGATTGCCCCTCCCTGCAAACCTCACGGAGACACAGTTTGATTTATTTCCACACGACCCCACTCCCCTTTTTTTGAGAAAACAATGTCGTTGCCAGGTATTCCAAGTCAGATTAAGTTCCTTATTGTTTTAACTCTTATCTAGTCTTCTTATCCAGTATCATACTTTGCCACAAAGGAATTCTTTATCAAAGTAAGTATTAGTGGTTTCCTATAATTAATCTGCATGTCTGCACGGCTCTTAATGATATTGTAGCAACATTGTAGTATACTACAATTGTAGTATATTGTAGTATTTAATGAACCCAATGGTTGCATTTTTGGTGAGAAAAAATGTGTACGATGTAACAGGTATATCGTTAAAGTCAAAATTTGTGCAGCAACATGCTTTACATGGTAGGCTAATCATTTTGAAGGTATTTTGACAAATACGTAATAATACAAATTACCCCTCATGTCATCTTTACTTTGTAAACACCTCAGTGAATAAATTCCTAATATCACTAGCTACCTGCGTAAAGATTCAGAAAACATAAAATTACTTCACTTATAAATCACTTTACTGAGACGTCGCGGGAGTAATGGTAGATGTATTTTGATTAATCAATTTAGCAGACGGATTATAAAATGAGCAGTGTTGAGGATCTTCACAAAAGTCGAACTTTGAGCGCGATATGTAAATTTACACACAACTGCCTTTTGGCCACTACGTTGTCAAAATAGCATATTTCTGTTATATAGCAGAAGAGCTTATACACATAGGACAAATAAATATTCAACACAGCAGCAAATAGAATACACAATATTTTATCTAAAATAATCAGAACATGATTTTCATGAGTTTCTGGTATTCCATTCACTTTTCGATAAAGATATAAACTTGCCCACGACGTCATGCATGAAAAAGCTGGTAAACACTGTCAGTGTGTGTGCAGTGTATTTCAGCTACTTTTTACCGGATTGTGGGGAGACTGCCAGTCATACTGTAGTTCTGTAAACAGTTACAATAAAAACAAACGCATTCCTAACTATCTGTCAGCAGACCCTGTTTTTTTCTTTTGAACCTTTTGAATCTGATGAAGAAAAATGACTTGTGTGACCTATGCCTCCCTCTGGGCGCACACGGTCACGGGCTTTTATGGCTTAGGGTGGGTGTGTCGCAGCGCTGCGTTTGCAAGATGCACGTACGCAGGGAAGGGAAGACGTGAACCGGGGCTACACAGGTCCATCCTGGCGTGTAGACCGGCTGTTATCGAAGGCAGCGGCTCCTTCCCTTCGCACAAGGCGATCGCATAGACATGTGGTGTTTTGCACCATCAGTCTCCCGTTAATAACAAGTTCCCAGGAAACCCCCTGCCATTCAGCGGTCTGCAGAACTGCTCGAAAAGCAGTCAGGGTGGGAAACAACCGGCCTGATCTGGATCCGAAGGAAACGCCGCAGCGCTTTGTTGACAAAAAAGGGACAATGTGTGAAGAAGCGCTTCACTGCAATTAGTTAAGTAAGGTTTGCAGACCTTTAAAAACTGCGATAGCCTTTGTTATTACCAGCATCTTCCTTTTCTAAGATAGCAAATGGAAGGGGCTGTTCTCTTCAAATTCTCTGTGCATTGTCTTTAAAAAAATCTCTAGATTGTTGCGAATCATCCGTTATCAGGGAGACACTCGGTAAAACGGGCACTCAGTTAAAGTTTGCAGTGGGCTCCCTACCGTGATGTGATGCCCCCCACCACTTTTTCTGCTACTGGTGTATTAACAAGGGTGTAAGTTTGGCTGGAACATTGGGGGGCTGGCCTGGTATATTTCAAAGGAAAGTACCAGAAAGATTTCATACCTGGCTTCCTCGACAAGAGCAGGGGGGGCATTACCGGGGAAACATGATTATTGGGGTTAAATTAGCTGGGTTTGATTATAGAGGGGAGGCTACAAACCCCCTACCCCCCTGTAATTTACACCCATGTATATTAAGCTCCCTTTCACTTCAGTATTTTGTCATGCTGTGTCTAATCAGGTTTCGGTAATGGGTCCCCCCCCCCTTCCTGCTCTTGTCGAGGAAGCCAGGTATGAAATCTTACCACATAGCAGTTGAGCTGAATCATTTGTGATGGAACAAGGAAAGAACTAAGCTACACAGGGCTCCGGCCCTCCAGAACTGCAGTTTGACACCCCTGCTCTACGGGATGTCTGTCCATCAGGAGGCACAAACACTAGGGGCTGTGTATAGATATTACCCAAACTGTATGTCTTGTGACATGTGGTGTACATGTAATGTCTACACATATAGTGTGATGGCCATGGGGCATGAAAAAGGTGACAATCCTCTGACGGCTCTAAGACAAAGGGGTTTATTAAATAAAGCAGAACCACACTAACGAAAAAAACTGAGGCCAGGCCAGGGGACAGAACTTCCAGCACAGTAGCATGACACCAACAGGCAACTACATCAACCTATCAAAGAACAAAACTAGAACAATCACATGAAGACACAGCTAACAAGACACGATGAAGGACGGGTGAAAATCATAACCAATTAACCAAACAGTGTCGTATTACAATTAAACGGCACTGGAGATTATGGATAATTAACAAACTCTAAGGGTTAACTAAAACAAGAAAAACTGAATAAAAGAAGGACAAGGAGCAGAAGACAAGGAACCAACTGAAATGCAAAAACACCAAACACAGGAAAACACTGATAACCAATGACTGTAGAGAAAACCAAACATAACAAAAAGCCCAAACAGATAAGGCTTGTTAGCCAGCTTTGAACCTGCAATTTAAGGTTCTTAATCTAAGCCACACACTCTACTCTCTGACCTGTGCAGCCGTCTGGGAACCAGAGAAAACACACTAGGGACTAAGTACACTTTGACCAAATGACAAGAAACAGGATGGAAAGAGGACAGGATGGCCAGTGACACCTACTGGGCAATCGGGAGGGCACACCAAGGGCAGGGTAGGACAGGCGCTGACCCTGACATATAGAACATATTTGGGATTTGAACCTATAACCATGTAAGACTAGTCACCATACCACCCAGAATAGAAAATGAAGGAGTACATTAATCTTAGATTTTTGAGATTAGGCTTCAGGTTCAGGTGTACTTCAACCTTTCTTCATTGACCAACTACAATGTTTTGGCTGAAAATAATGGGAATCTGATGTTTTACATATATACCGAGGACAAAGTCTGGTGTGCTTGCCCAGTCAGACAGGGATAATGAAACCAAAACATCTCTGTAAGTAAACAACTTATTGTTGCATTAACATACCAGTTCATCAAAAGGTGAACAAGTTTACACAAACAAAATGGACTTGTTTTGGCTTGATGGGCCGGTGACAGCTTTGGAGAGTCAGGTTAAAGATGTTTCTGTGATTGAGAACAGGCTTTTTTTTTTCCACAATCTGAAATTTTCCCTCATACATCATGTTGTTGCCTCATTTCAATGCAATTCCTCTTTGCCTCTGATTTTGTTCTGTGACCTAAAGTTTTAACTGTTTAGACCCATAAAATTGTTCTGTTGCAGTCAAGCCTAACTGCTCCCTCCAAGATAAAACTGTGGAGGTGTCTTCAGATTATTAAGACATTCCAGAATAATTCCATGCCCTTAACCACTAAACGACGCTTCGACTTAGAGGTTCGTTAGGGTGACGTGGATCAAAAAAGAGCCAGCATGTTAGGCCTAACCACAGCATCACCATGTTTCAACTGACTGGGTAAATAAATAAATATAGATGCAGTTCTTGTAATATGTGAGTCATATTGAGGGAAATGTAGTTGAGTTTTGTTGTTGTAGTGCTTTTGGCAACACCAAAAAAGAAAAATATGTCCATCCACACATCCATCTTCTAAGCAGTTACCCTGGTCAGGGTTACAGGGGGCTAGGAGTCAATCTCAGGCTGCATAGGCTGTAGTACATCCTGGATGGGATGCCGGGTTCAATCCTGGTTCTGCTGGCAGAAGACTTCATTGAGCAGCAGGTTGCTTCTAGGCTCAACGTCTGTAAAACAACAGAACACAAGAATAATGTGAAGCAGGAGACAATGGGATGGACCAAAAACCAGCCAGGTGAAGGGCAAAAGCGACTTTCTAATGCCAGAGATGACCGTTAACTTAGCGGACAGTTTTCCATGAATCGAAAAATGACATCAACAGACTGCAGTTGGCATATAAATAAATAAATAAATAAATAAATAAATAAAATAATGAATAAATAAATATATGTGTGTGTGTGTGTGTAATTGACAGAGATGCATTCATAAATTGAGAGATGAGTGAAGCAAAAAAGTGTGCTGTAGTCTATTAATATTAATTTTTTCCAGAACTGTATAATAAATGTATAAATATAAACACAAAAATAAGAGATTAATTAAATAACTTTTAAGAGCCGTACACACATACTAAACAAAACTGCAGAACTTTTAACATCAGCATGCTTATTGTGAAAATGACAGTTAAGACAGACTTTGAACTTGTGTCTGCATTAGATAGTGGTGATGTGGTGACGCAGTGAGTAATGCTGCCCCCTTGTGGCTTTGCAGAATTTAGTCTGTATGCGGCCACAGCTGTGACCGGATGCCCCGGCACTGTCCAAGCGTCATAAAAAATGGACAGAAAAATAAACACACCCTGCAGAGCACTAAATATTTTATCACACCTACTTAAAATATATATGCGTCAAGGAATTGGGTGTTTCTGGCGCAAGGAAATGACATGGTTCAGGCAGAGAAGAAGGTGGACAAACCATAATACAATAACCCACTCAGGAACTGAACTAAAGAAGGAACCCAAATACACAACTGAACCAGGTAACGACACAAGTGGAGTGAGACATGAAACGATTAACCAATCAGGAAGGGGGCAGGACACAAGGAGCGGCACAAGAAAACAAGCATAAGATGAAACTAATAATTAAATCAAAGATCTGTGGGATCAAACAGGGAAACAGAAACAAACAAACCAAATGGAACTCTGGGGAATAAAAGAGGTAAAAACACAATCAAAGGCACAGAAGCAAAAACCAAAACCGAATACAAATCGCAAAACACAGAAACTAGGAAAACTGATACAAATGAAACACTAGGGAACAAAATTCTACAAAATATCAAAAACAGAGGTGGTACGATAAGAACATACAATGGAGGGATTCACAGGTAGCTGCATGCTCAGATCTTTGAGCCATGCACATGATTGAGAGGAGAAGAAGAAACCGTATAGACTGACAGCTGGGTGGACAGAATGGCCAGCAACACCAAAGAAGACTCAGTCAGATGGATGCTGACCCTGACAATATGAGGTTTTTTTTTCATATCTCAACCGTATTCTAGTAATTTCAAATTCAACATCAGGATTTTTCTGTCATTATGTCGGAATTGCATTGCATAATATAACTGTAAATATATCAACCTGAACCCTTATTCTGCTGCAGTGTGGTGTTGTGTTCTTCTTGTATGGCTTGAAATGCCAATCACACAAGTGTTATGAAGGTTCCTGAGATCTTCACTTCAAATTCTAAAGACGGAACGCATGGCACATCAATGATAACATCAATAGCTAATTGTTTGCAGGACATACTGGCAAGGACTGAAAAAAACCTGTACGTTCATTGCTTGGATAATCTAGTGTTGAAATGTTGCCAAAAGTTCCCCTATTCACTCTGCGTTGTGTGGGTGTCCGTCACAGTCCAAAGGCATGTGACTTGCTGAACTGGCATCTCAGAATTGTCCATAGTTTGTGGTTTGTCTGCATGTGAACTGTGACCGACTGGTGTCCCATCAAGGGAGCTCCTCAGCTTCGTACGCCTTGGCACCTGGGACTTGCTGCAGACCCTCATGATCTTGCACCAGATAAATGGCTGTTAGATAGACGGATGGTATATCCACAAATAACCTTCTATAGAAAGGTTAATAACCCTTATTCAATTTCCACCATATTTATGTCATAATATAGATTTTATGGCAACAAATTTTGTTGTTTTTGAGAATTTTCCAGTTTCCCACGCTGTTCCCCGGGAAACAAGCTCGTATTGTGTTTACCTGCTTCTCAAAGCCATGAATCACTGTATCATATCACTACAAACTAGACCCTGGGATTAATTTTGGAAACAATATGATACTTCAAACAAAACAGCTTCAGCTGGTGCGCAAATGAGCAAATTTGATCCGGGGAATTCCGCTGATGTCCTCGCACCAGGTGTCATCTAATTGGGCAGAACATCCCCCACGCTTCATTGCTCTTGATCATAATGGATTCCTGGAACATAACCACTTGAGCTGGTTGCTCCGGTGTTTGTGTGTGTTTGTTTGTTCCCGACCCGGTTTTTCCATTGTGTGAGATCGCTCACATTACCGGGCTTCCATAATGTGGGCAGCAGAAGCGTTGAAGGAGCCCTAGAAGAATATGTTACCAAAATGACTCTTTTTTGCAGGTGTCACTGCAGAAGCAGCTGGACCATGTAAACTACTGGTCTCACCTCCACAACCCCTGTATTTAGGTACAATATGGTCTTGACTAGAGTGAACATCCTAGTTTAAGGGTCTAGTACCTGTCCTGTCATGTGACACAAGGCTTGAGTCCTCAATATCTGCATGACAAACCGACAGTTTACTTCCATGATAAGAAACAGCTAGAGTTAAGTTGGTACGAAGGACTTCTTCGAAGAGAATAACGTTGCTCTTTTGGACCATCCTGCATGTCCCCCTGATCTAAATCCTATTGAGAATATTTGGGGATAGATGGCAAGGGAAGTTTACAAAAACGAACATCGGTTCCACACCATAGATGCCCTTCATGAAGCAGTCTTCACCACATGGAGCAACATTTCCACCAGACTCCTGGAAACACTCACATCAAGCATGCAAGAACTGTAGGGCTACTCACTACTGAGTCCTTTTTTTGACATTTTTAGTTCTTTTAATAAATTGCTTACTGTCTTGTTTTTGTTTCTTGCTCCTGTTTCTTCGTTTCGCATATTGAAGCTCTACTTACAACCCGGTTATGAACCACCAGCACGAAATGTGAATGCTTGTTTTAAGTCTTAAGATTTTGTTTAGGTGTGTTTTGGCCGTCTATCTATGTGCTTTGCAGTAAAAGACTTTGCTAAGTGAGCAATGTCAGCAGTACCAATTAAAAGTCTGGACATGGTGAGCTGCTTACAAAGGAGAGTGAGAGAGTTGTCTCATCACATGACCTGACCTCCTGACCTAAACACAGTAGAAATGGTTTTGGAGGAGTCTCACCAGAGAGTGAAGGAAAAGCGGCCAGTAAGTTCTCAGCATATGTGGGACCTCCTTCAGCACAGCAGGAAAAGCATCCCAGGAGGCCACCTCATGGAACTGGCATAGAGGAGACAGTAGGGTCAGCCAGTCCCTGGAGTAATTAGGGTTAAGGACCAGGATCAAGGGCCCAATGGTGGGATCACTTTGCCAACCCAGGAATTTACAGTAACTGCTCTAACTGCAGCACAACCATTTTTTCAATGATCCTTCTTACTGCAATGCCTCATCTTTGTTGTTAAACAGATTGTTGAAGGCAAATATTTGCACAACATCCCCCCCACGTGGTGAAAATGAGCACTTGCAGTTTGACCTGCAGATGTGAGATATTATTATTTTATTTGCTTTGATTTTTGTATTCGGAGAGTCTCATGATAAATTTCCAGAATTCAAGCCATACTTTTTTCAGAACGGAATGTCAATTTTTGTGATGCCAAAAATAAACTTATTTTTTTAAATTAAAGTGTTTTGTTCAAATCTCAACAACAGAGGTTATAGTTTTTAAAACAATTGCAAGAGGATGATACCTTTATTGTCACCATACAAATACAGTGAAATAATGCTTGAAACAACATAACATACAGCCATGGTCAAGTTTGAGAATAATACAAATATTAAATTTCACGAAGTCTGCTGTCTTAGTTTTAAAGATGGCAGTTTGCATATTTTCCAGAATGTTATGATGAGTAATCAGATGAATAGCAATTAATTGCAAAGTCCCTCTTTGCCATGAAAATTAATTTCATTAAAAAAAAAAACAATTTCCACTGCATTTCAGTCCAACCACAAAAGGACATGCTGACATAATTAATACAGGTGAGAGTGTTGACGAGGACAAGGCTGGTGTCCACTCTGTCATGCTGATAGAGTTATAATAGCAGACTGGATGCTTTAAAAGGAGAGTGGTGCTTGAAATCATTGTTCTTCCTCTGTTAGTCATGGTTACCTGTAAGGAAACACATGCAGTCACTGCTTTGCATAAAAAGGGCTTCACAAGCACGGATATTGCTGTTAGTAAGATTACACCTAATTCAAACATTTATCAGATCATCGCGAACTTCAAGAAAGAGGTTCAGTTGTTGTGAAGAAGGTCTCAGGGTGCCCAAGAAAGTCCAGTAATTGCCAGGACTGTCTTCTAAAGTTTGATTCAGCTGTGGGATCAGGGCAAAACCAGTGCAGAACTTGCTCAGGAATGCAACAGGCAGGTGATAGGCAAAGACTTTTGGAGGATGGGCTCAACAAGGGCAGCAAAGAACCCACTTCTCTCCAAGAAAAAACATCAGGGACAGAATTATATTCTACACAGGCTACAGGGATTGGACTGCTGAGGACTGGGGTAAAGCCATTTTCTCTGATGAATCCTCTCTTGTTTGGGGCATCCGGAAAAAAGTCTGGAGAAGAAAAGGTGAGCACTGCCATCAGTCCTGTGTCATGCCAACAGTAAAGAGTCCTGTGACCAATAATGTGTGGGGTTGCTCTCAGCCAAGGGACTGGGCTCACTCACAATTGTGCCTAAGTACACAGCCATGAATAAAGAATGGTACCAAAACATCCTCTGAGAGCAACTTCTCCCAACCATCCAAGAACACTTCCAGCATGATGGAGCACCGTGCCATAAGGCAAAAGTGATAATTAAGTGGCTCAGGGAACAAAACTTTGACATTTTTGATCCATGTCCAGGAAACTCCCCAGACCTTAATCCCATTGAGAGCTTGTAGTCAGTCCTCAAGAGGGGGGTGGACAAATGACAACCTCCAAGCATTGCTTATGTAAATATGGGCCACCATCATCAGGATTTGGCCCAGAAGTTGATTGACAGCGTGCCAAGGCGAACTGCAGAGATCTGGAAAAGAAAGACCAACATTGCAAGTATTGACTCTTTGTATAAACATAATGTAATTGTCAATAAAAGCCTCTGACAGTTTAAATCTTACCAGAAATAAAGAAGAGACTTGTTAAGATGAGCATTACTGTATGTCACTACACCAAACCGTTTCCTGTACTGCAAGTTGTGGTATCTAGTGATCATATATGTATGATCATATATATAGGTACCGTATTTGTATTTCTCCATTGTTGTATTTAGATTCTCTAATGTGTATTTCTTAATGGAAATGTTCAGTTTAATAAACAATCATTTAGTAACATGTCCTATAAATGCCCAGTCTATAAGAATTTATAAACATGTCATCAATAGTCAGGTCAGGAAGCAGGGACAAAGTGATGATCCACACAAGGGCTTGTGATTCGGACATAGAGGGCTTTGTTTTGGTGGAAATGTTTGGTTCCATGTGGAGGTCAAGCGAGAGGCATGTTTGGGTGGAAGGGAGAGGTGGGGAGAAACTGGATGGTCAGTGGTGACCACTGCTGGCCGTGTGGGAGCATAGCGGGCAGGTCCTGGCACTGCCAGCCCCCTGGTTGTGTGGGCACTGGCGGGACACTGGTGGGCAGTACAGGGGTGCGGCAGGGGGTGAGGGGCGGGCACCGAACGGGGCTGAGGGTGTGGGAAAGGGCGCCGGGCATCACCGGAACCAAGAGACCAGGAGGGAAGGACGGGCAGACTCAGGGCACCACGGCGGCGCGGACAGGGGGAGGGGCTTAAAAAAAAGAGAAAAAAAGAAAGAAAAAAAGCCTTTGATACTTATGAAATGTGTGTAATTAAACTTCAGTTCACCATAGAAACATCTCACAAAAAGATTTATACACTGAAACAGAAAACTTGGTGAAAACAACTACTTATGTCATTCTCAAAACTTTTTGCCACAACTATATGGCCAGAGGATGCCTCATAGAGGCATTAGATAGCATTGGCAGCACTTGATGGAGTTTGATAGGGGTCACATTGTGGGTTTGCAGGAGGCCAGGTGGTCGTATCAAACAATTGCCCAGCACGAGGACACATATCGCTTAATGTATTCAGGCCCAGGGTGCCACACCCTACTGATCTGGGACCAGCAGTGTGTCCTTACTGCCAATTCTGTTGTCCGTCTGATCTGATATAATCATTGTGATACAGTCACATGACCTTTCACCACATGCAGATTTATTTCATTTCCACCATCTACGAGCAGAAGTTCTGCATCTAATAAATGCGGCCTTCATTTCCTGTCCTCACCATGAAAGAGCTTTGTGCTCTATGCTGTTTTTAGGTGAATCCAGATAACAAAATAAACAGATTTGCTCAGATATTTGTCAGCTAATTTATTGTATAACATGAATATAATTATGTTGTATTTTTAGCATTTTTTAAATTTTGATCAGCAACCTCTGAAAAGCCATGGGTTATGTATTCCCTAATCCAGTGGTTCTCAAACCTATCCTGCCAGACCCCCTTTTACAGATAAGATTTTCATGACAATTAAGATTAAAATGCAGTTTTTAAGAACATGGATTTAACTGGAAAGACTTGAAAAGATTATAACATGAAACATTGCATTAATTCTAAAGTGGATTTATATGAACTTTATCATTAAATAAAATTAAATTTAGTCCCACACAATAGACCTGCATATGTTACACCTTCAATAATATTACAATACAAAACACCAGAACATATAACTTTTTGCCATAGTTTACATCAACAAAATTAATACTGAGAACGAGCAAAATGAAAACAATTTATCAGATTCTGCATTTTAATGTTGTGAAACGTAGAACTTTTGTTTCAAATATGTCCTGGACCTTTAAGAACGAACCTGGATTGTTTCCTATGGAGTCTAAGGCATCAGTGATCACTCTGCTTCACCCAAAACAAGAGAAATTTCCTAAAGCTTGTTTTGATGTCTTATATTTTTGTCTGTGTGTATTTTCTGCAAAGGAGAGAAGCCGACGCAGATGCGGAGACGCCGACGTGTGACTCCGTCTCCCACGGGCTTCACAAAGGCCCGTCAAACGGCTTCCTTCCCCTGCCAGAGTAACACGAGGTCACCGCCGTTTCCTCTCATCTCTACGGTAACAGATGGAGGACGTATGGCCCGGGCGTCCGCCCCCCCCTGCAGCAAGGCTCGCTGTTCTCACACGACGTTACGGGTCGGTGTGCTGGGGGGAGGCGGGGGGCCTCACAGCAGGTGGGGTAACCGGAACCCGGGCTGCCTGCTGTCCCGGATAACAGACCCCAAGTCTCGGCTGTCAGGGGCGGAGAGGTCTGTCTCCTCGGGGGGCCATAAATCCATGAGATGTGTCCAAGGTCCCGGGGGAGGCGCTCTTTAGCTGTGACATCACCAATCACCAGACTCTGCAGTCTGTGTTTTAGTGCGTCGAGATTAAAAATTCATGGGAACAGAAGACTTTGGCTCTTAAGGAATGATCGCTTTGCATATAAATTTCAATAATGGCTGGATTTTAAAGTCACGCCTTGAATGAAAAAGGCCATATTTATGAGATTAATCCTTATTGCCATTTTTAAATGTCAGAATTTTATGCTGTTGTTTTGAATTTAGATTTTTGTTTTTTTTTTTGGATATGCAGTGGATAAGTACAGTCCCTTTGGCCTTCACCTTAACGTCATTTTATTAGATAAAAATGGCATTTCAGGTAGTTTTGCAGTAAACATTATTCTAAGATATGCTTTCTGCCTGATCTCTGTAATTTTGGTCGGAAGATGGATGGAGATTTTGCTCATTCGTTGCCATGGATACGGCAGTCGCCTCCCTGCAGATCTCCAATTGCAGGTTGTGACAGATCACATCCTGCTCCGTGTGACCCATTAAGCAGTAAATAATGATGGCGACTCCACAGGAAGTCAAAGGTACCTCACCAGACAGCCAGCAGGTGGAAGAGCGGTTAAGGACATGGACCTGATGGGCTCTTGTTTAAGTTGCAGGTGGGATTCTGATGTAGTTCGCCTTAGTTAAACAGCTGTATTTTAGAATAATAAGTGGGAACCCTGTACTATTATTGTTTCCTAATGGCTTTGTGCAGGTCTCTCCATCTCATTAAGTAATTACCTAAAATCTTAAGCACTTGCATTCATATACAAATGCATCTTTTTGTACCACAATCCGAAAAAAAGACCTATGTGGATGACAGATTTGTCATTTGATTAACTACAGTGGAAACATTATAGACTGTAGACATGCAGAAGCCCTGAATCTATTGAGGTCTGTGAGATTTGCTTTTGTGTTTCTCAGTGCTTGTTTGTACAGAGAAACTTACTGAATAATGCTCCCCTGCTAATCTGTGCAAAACTCTCTTGTTTTTGTAATTGTAATTGTAATTGTAATTGTAATTGTGCTCTCTATGGTTTGGGGTTATATGTGAGAGCTATGAAGTCCGCCAGTGTGGCAGCCATTAGAGGATGAGTGTGATTTTATGTTTAAGCCTGTTTGTATGAGCGGTTGATTCTTATTTTAGCAGGTAGCTCCTCTTGCAAGGACGAGATTCCAAAGAGGTTCACGTTTAGCCCTCTGAATGAGCCCAGGACGAAGAGCAACAGCAGGTTTGACCCAGAACTCTGAGATCCCCCCCAAATGGTATAAAGCCCCCCCCCGCCCCAAGACTGCCCTAAAAATGACCTCCTTAACTTAAGATTCAGCTTTATTCGAATGCTCCAAGCAACTGGAGGAGGCTGGACCAACCAATCATATGTCTTGGTCTTGCCTCCTCACGTTGCTTGAACCCACCGCCTCTACAATCTGATTGGTGATCTCTCAGAACCAATGATTTCTATTTTCTATTTTATATATTATTTTCTAACATATTTAAGTAAAACTTTCATAAGCTCACACCAATACCAAGTTGAGTAGTGAAGGTCGTCAGGGCCAGACCCAGCCTTCACTGAGCCTGGAAGATCCTCCTACAAATTTCTCCTCAAATCAGTGGTGCCAGGACAACATTTGGATACATGATGGCTTTTTAAAGTGTGTTTTATGTGAATATATCCCCATCTGTCCTTGAATACAGCTATCGGCTTTGATCCTTCTGTCTCTCCTGTTTTTATAATAAGCCCTTAGTGTTCCCTGAGTATGCCATTGACAAAAATAATTTCTTTAATTAAACATTTTACTGCATTTTAAGCTAATAAACTTAAGTAACGGAAGTTTATAACAGTGTTTAGTGGAGTTTGATATGTATGCCTGTGTTTACTAGTTATAATATGTTTATGGCAAATATGTAAAATGTTTAAAACTTGACTGCATGCAAATTAAGTTGAGCGATCACTGCTGAGAGTCGATTTTGCTGAACCAGCATAACTTAGCCTAGCCTCACAACAACTTCACAGGCTTAGAACTTTGAAGGCTTAGAACCTTCCAGAAATGGAGCCCCTTTTCCCTGTGACACCTGCGCTGTTCCTGGAGCGAATGGGACACGCTTCCCGGGTCTGACACGGTGCCAAATCGCTACCTCGCCTTGGTTCACTACCCCTCTAAAGACTAGCCTGTGGTGACATGGCAGCTCCTTCAGCAGCGTAGCAGTTGCCGCAGTATTGGGAGGTTAAGAGGCATCGGGCACTTTGTGATGCCAGTATGTCAAAGCAAAGGCTGCAGAGTCTCGCGGCTGCTTCAGCTGAGTACCGTCAATAGGATGACAGGAGTAATCAAGTAGTACTGCAGTGCCCATCTGACCTCCTGCAGAGAAGTGCAATGGCATTAAATGGGACAACTTTACATTAACTGCACCTCAATAATGCATTCATTATTTATTCATAGAACATTCTGTGCACCTTCATTACAATTCTAAGGTTTGTTATCGTATAATGTATAATATTATTAATGTATGTTAAAGCTGTTAAGGTATGTTACAATGTTAAGATATACTTACATTCTGTTTATGAATGTTCTATGAATGCATTATGAAAGTACAGTTAATGTCAAGCATTACCCATTATATTTATTTAGCCGACAAGGCAACAATAATAACTCTTGTTATTTTGTGTAGGAGTAAATAATAAATTAAGTAGTATTTAGTATTAAAACTAAACTCTGCATGTAAAATTAACTGCAGTAAAGGATATTAGGAATTGGTACATTATAAAGGTGCAGGTCCCTCTGAAGGGTGGTGAACAAAGAGTTTAAAGAAGATTGAGAGCATTCTTATGTGTTGTAAAGAAAATATATGTAACCTAATTTATGACATGCAATAGCATGTATGTTTTATCCTAACTTGTGCATGTGCAAGGAGATTCCAGGCATTATTTGTAGAAGGAGTAAGGTCAAGAGAACATGGAAAATGTATCATCACTCATGAGGAATCATACCATGATGTGTGGCTAGCCAATAGAAATCAAGCAAAACAGCTACTCTGAGTTTGGAGAAGGAACCACTTGGAGGAGACAGGAAAGTCTTCTGTAGCAAGTGTGTACAAGAGATGGAATGTCCTTCTCCTCTTTGGAGATGCTCGATGATGTTGTCTGGAAGTTCTCCCCAATGCTGTAGTATCGTTAATAAAAGAAGCAGAACCTCTCACCGGTTTAAGACTCATGTCTTTATTGTCAACATTCGTCACGCGTCAGAAATGTAACTTTATCTGTGTGTAGATCATCGACCTCCTCATCTCAAAAAGTGTTGTCTTCTGTGTGCTAGTTCAGTGTCCTACGGCCTGGCTCTTTCTGGGTGCTTCACTGGAAATATCAGTGAAACATCTGGCTGTATAAAAAAGGCAAAGCCTGGCACTTGCGCTTCCAGGAAATATATAAACCGGGCTCAGTCCATGGAGGATCAGGTCGTGTTGTTGTTCTTGCTTTGGAGGACGGAAGATAGGCTGCTTTTCTCTGAACCTCGCCAATATTCCCCAGGTCATAGTAGCTCATAGTGAGAAGATAGATATTCATGTTAGCTTATTCCTCTAACTAAGCCATCAGTTCTCCCATCCCTCCGTTTGATAAGTGCTTATTCACCCAAATTGATATTGATCTGCCTCCAGGACGTTTTTTACTGAGGCAGATAAACAAGGGTAAGTCGGAGTGACAGATCCTTCCGACTGCATGTCTTTGGGTCGTGTGAGGAGAATAGCAAGAACCAACCTCGCTTCAACACGTAGATATATCATGCTGTATGTTCATCCATCATAAAACAGATTATGCCCAGGTGATAAGCGTAGGTCAGGAAGTGGGACACTACCTGTGTGTGAATGATTTAACTAGACCTCGGGGGTAAACATTTTCCTCTCTGAATCTCCTGAATCGGCCGGTGATTCTACAATAAAGCGAACAGGGCTGATCGGCCGCAAGGATCTCGGATCTTCACAAGCAAGGAGTTGAAATTCAGGGAGTATTATGGTTAGAAATGTGGATCCTTACAACAGAGTCTCTCCTCTATGATGGTCTCTGCTTTAAAACTGTCAGTTTTTTTTTATGGCCGGAGGAGTCTTGGCTGGAGTAGGATGCCCTTCAAGCTGGGGTGGGGGGGGAGGCTAGTGAAAGGCTGACATCCCCTAGCACTTATGTTTGCATATTTATATTCTGTTCATGGACATTGACAAGGTTACATGCCAGAAAAAAATGGGGTGGGGGTAATTTATTAATAGCATTAAAAATGTATGGACTTTGTGACAAGGTATCGCAATTATACCATACAGATTTCTTATGTTCCAATACTGCTTTTGGCTAAATGGAGAGTCTGGCATTTAATGCCAGTGTAAAACTGGTAGATGCCTTGGTTCTTTCTCATAATGGGGGAAACCAAATGAAGAACAATGGAATGGACTCCAGGGGCATCTTTAAGTAAAACACTTGACTCTCCTTTTGGTGTCAACCCGAAGTTGACGTTGGACTGATGACTTTATTATGAAGGGTCTGCCTTAGAGCACCTTGGTGCAAGATGCAAAGATTAGGGTGTAATGATAGGACAAGCTAAGCCCTAAGGTGTATTCCTGCCATAGACAGAGATCCTTCTAAGAAGACTGGTATTATACTAAATTTCTACTGGCCATTGTACACTGTAGCATATTTACATTGTAGCATATTTACAAAAAGGTCTTTGATGGTTTGGTCACTTTGCCCTTTTATTGAATACATTGACATCTGTAACGTCACCAAAATCTGCTTCTTTGGTATGGGCTGAATATTTCCATGACTACACCTTTAGAGTCCTTGCATCAGCATGTATGTGCCTGAATCATCCTTTGTTCCAGTGGGGATTGTAGAGGACAGCTCCGGCTAGGAGCCTGAAATCAACAGCACCAAGTAAAGTATACCATGTTTAAACAAAGCGCCCGTGCCAGAGCTGCAGTAACTCTCTATGTCTGCTAGTTTGTATTCATTTGTCATTAGGAATCCACTACTGGTCAGCCAAACTTAAAGTGCTCTCTGTCATTCTCTGTAAAACTTCACCAGAAATCTGTAGCATTGATGTTAGTTCATTCATTAATTTGTAGTCTGTGATATTAACTAGAATTATTGAGGATAAACTGATAAAATACTGGTATTATTCTGGTTAAACTAATTATTAACAAAAAATTATCTAAAAATCTATACTTATTTCAACGTATAGATAATCTGCTGTGTTTATTTTGTTAGAATTGGGTATTAGGTAAATAACACATGTGCTCTACTGTCAGTTGCCTAAGATGTAGTTTTATAACTGAAATGATGAAACAAATAATTAAGATATGTTGTATTCTTTTGAGATTCCTTCATGTGCGCTCAGCATCATGAAAAACAGGTACTCTGCCAGGATTGGCTATTGAAGCTGCTTTCAAGGATCAGAAGAAGATCCGTCAATGCCACGTTGGTCCGCTAGGGGTCATTGTAACACCAACAGTTAGCCTGTCGGATTCTATTGTATTCTTTCTAGGTGAATAAGGTAGATAATAAACAGTTTTTTTCATGAACCTAATTACAATATGGAAATTGGGTGCCAGTGTTTATCAGAAGAATAATATGTCTTTGATTTGTAATTGTCAGAATTGTAAATGGTTCTGCGTAAGTCTTATTTTGGATAATCCCTGTTATAGACTAAATTAATGCTAATATAAACACAAAGTGGCTAGATATGAGATCTGAGGTAAACATTCAATTATGATATTGATGGCCGACAACCTGAATGCTAAAGAATAGATGTAGCTAATCGAATGCAGTATTTCGCTAATTGAGCACGCTGTGCTCGGGACGGCAGTAATTGTGTTTGTTCTGGTTCCTGCGTTACGATTAATCCTGCTATTTTTCTATCGCTTCTCAGTCCCTGTCGGTTATCTGACGCTCAGAAGCGCGATTTCTCCGCAGCAGTCTGTCCCAGCTGTGCTGCCGAAAGTTCATTAAAGCCAGAGGATGCCGATTGCCGCGGAAACGCAGCCAGCGCTCTCTGTCGGCTCCTATCTGCACCCCCCCCGCATGACAACCTGCCCCCTGTAGCGGAATGCCGCCCCGCGGCGCGCCCCGCCCCGCCCGCTGTCTTCGGGCCGCCTTTGCCGAGCATTCGCCGTGATACGTAGTAATTGCCTTGACCTTTTGTACAGCGTGTGCCTGTTGCCCCCCCCACAAAATGGGAAACGAGAATAAATTGCCGTACCCCGGAGGCTTCTGTTATGGCCTGACCTAAACCTGGCTTTTTTAAAAATGCAATTTGTATAATAAGTTTATGCGTAGTCTGTTGTGGTTTATGCAAATTTATGATAAGATTTTGTTTATATATATATATATATATAAAATCCTTGCAGGCAGAAAAGCGAAAGTCTCAAGCTAAACTTAAAGCTATAGCTTTCCTTCATGGTATCTGCTACTCTGGCATTCTTGGTTTTGAATCAGTGCATATATGTCTGCTTCATTTTTAAAAATGTCAGTTCACTGCTCAGAAAGATGCCAAATCACTTATATTTACACACTGACCTGTCATATCTCAAACTAAAATTCATAATGCACATGCCAGGGTGGGGTTTACCCCATCTAATTTGGGCCAATAATCTGCTGTGCTGTAAAGTCGTCCTTGTTGGATTGGGCCTCTGGATTACCTGTGAACTGAGGGCCCAAACCAAGCAGGATATATCCTCAGATTTTTTGCTGTGATCCAGCTAGCTGGTTGGTGAGCAGCTTTAACTGATTCGCTAAAGGGAACGTTTGACCCTGGAGCAGATATATTAAGTTAGCCTGTCGACGTGGCTTATTCCAGTGTCAGTTGCCTAAAATGTAGTTTTATTTACCCTACCCTAACCACGTGGAAGGTGAACTGCGGTCGGTTGAGGAAACCCAGTGTCAGCTCCGGCTTGGAGCATTTTTTTGTCTAAAATCTATAGAGATTGAGGGTTTCCTTCTCTGCTGCCGTGGGCTGTAATTCTCAGAGGCGTCAGGAGGGGGCGAAGTGGAGCAGCCATCGCATGAATATGCATTTGGCTGGTTTTGTGCTATTAGGAAAGGCGCATTGAGCACTCTACTCTCAGATAGCTGCCTACTCCCTCATCCCCAGTGCATGTCACTTCAAGGCCTGTCCTTTTCAAAGCATATTCAATTTAAAAAATGATGGAGACGGTACCAGGTGCATATGTCAGTTTCAATATATGTTCTTGTAGTACCACGGAGATTCCTCCTATCTGTTGAAACCTCTCCAGCTGAATGTAGCATCATGTTTTAGGCCACCAACCCCCTTTAGAATCGACAAGCAATAGTACCTGAGCCTTTGCTGGTCAGACCAAAGCTACTCCTCTCTGAACATTGGCCCGACGGAATGGAAAAAAGTAATGAAGGAGGCTTTGCAAATGGAAAGTGTTATATAACACTTTAATTATATGCATAAAGTTTCACGTGTACTTGAAGTACAAGAAGACAGTCTATTTAGGTGTTAAAGCTGTATTCATTTGAGCTGTACCCTTGTTGCCTACATTTTAAACTAATTAATTAAGAATATACACTTTCTGAATTGAGCATGTAGTCGCTTTAAGTGAGAGTCCTGTGCGGTTGGGAGGAATGTCTTTGTGTCACCTGTACCGATGGAGCAGTGACGTCATTCGCTGTGCATCTGTGCTGTAGGCAGGCATCTGCTTGATTTATGGTGTGGAATCGCGCATCGACTAGTCGACTGACGTCAGTCGTGTTTATTAAACTGGTTTATTGGACCAGGATTTGACGTTTGATCGCCTTGAATATCAGGCAATATCTTTATATTTACATGTGAGAACATCAGTCTGCAACTGACCTTTAAAAAACGGGGGGACTTTTTTTTCCCACCTGACCTTTCAGTTTTCGTGTGTGTGTGTGTGTGTGTGTACACAAAATGGTAAAATCTAGTACTTTATAGCTTTTTTCCAGTCCCCTTAATAAACCTAAATTATATAAAAATCTGTGAATGCAATAAAAGAACAAAAAAGGCTTGTATTTTGTTTGGTTACTTACGATTAAGGTTTATGTGTGTGTGTGTGTGTGTCTCTGTGTGTGTGTCTCTGTGTATATTTGTGAGTCTGTGTGTGTGTGTGTGTGTCTGTACATTTGCTGTGAAGAAACATGCCCCCGCAGGGCCTGACAGTCCCCCCAAATCCCAAAATGAGAGATTTGTCTGGAAGTAAAGAAACTCCTAGCTGTGACTAGGGGGGGCTCAGTGTTGCCCTTCCTGTACCCCTGTGCTGCTTCCAAGCCCCCAAGGCCTAGGCTGTCTAGAATCTCCCCAAGTGCAAACCCTCTTGTTAAAGCAGTGGGGCACCATGTTTGTGTGGGAGTTTGGGGGGGAGGGTATTTCAGTTATGAGCCGAGGGTCAGATTGACAGTTTCTGAGGTCTTTCAACGCTGACAGCATTCATCCATGATTTGGTGGTTTGTGAGTAAAGAAAACCCATCCAGCAATCCCCTTAATTCACAGTGGCTTATAAGACTTGTTCTATATGTCTACATGTGAAGAGTGTCACACTTTACCCATTTACCTGGTTTGATGCCGGAATCAGTCGTGAGAAGCCTACATTACCCATATGCCTCTGCAGTCACCCATTGTGTGACTTCACCATCCGATATCGACGCCCAGTCTCCCAACTTGGGGAGGAGCTGCAGCCTTGGTGAGTCCGGTGGTGCCTGCAAACACCATGTCACTGTCAGCTTCCTAGCGGACCTCAGGGTCTGTGTGCGGTTCTCCCTCCGCAGTGGGCCAGATCACTTCAGCTCTCCCCAACATCATTCCCAGCATGTGGTGTTTGCTTGAAAAGAAAGAAGCTCTATCCCATCCAATCTTCCGTTTTCCTTGGATTCTCAGTCTGAAACAATAAGGTCGCTCACCGGGAATACGAACAGGAAGCTAAATGTCAGCAAATGCTAAATGCTAAAATGCTAATTTGATTATCTGCGAAAGCCAAATAAGTGTTATTCGGTTCCTAATATAGTAATCGTGGGGAATAAAGTGAAAATGAGTGCAGTGAAGCCATTGCTATTGTGCTTTAAGAGAGAGAGAGAGAGATATGTGGAGCTGCAAGTTCTTCAGGGACTGTGGACTGGGCAGAGCAGATGTGACAGTGGGGGTTGGGGTGGCTGGGGGCCTTGACAAACACGCTGCTTTTGGGAATCTGTTGCTGATACTGGCAAATCTGCTTATTAATTCTGAGACTGTCAGCGGCTTGTTAAAACATAGCCAAGACAGGGCTTACCGTAAGGCGGAGCAGAGTTTCCAGTCTTATTAATGCAATGGAGATGGAATGAATGTGAATTAAACAGAGGTGGTAACACAGTTGTAAAATTAAATATTGTGTTGTGTAGTTCATAGTGAACAGCTACATTATACATTCAAGCTTTAAAAAAACACCTGAAAATCAGTGATCTGTGTTTTGTCAATTTATCCAGCATTCTGAATACTTCACGACTGCTCTTTTCATTTTATTAATGTCTCTTAGGTATTGCCTGTCCTAACTTAAATCTTTTCAGTTTACAGACCTGACTTGTATAATATTACTTTTAAAATGTAATAAAAGTGTTAAAATAATACAAAATATGTTCCTAAATATAATCAGTCACATCTTTTCTCAGTGGTATCAAGTGTTACATAACCTGGAAATAAATGTAATATATAACACAAGCTTGTACTGATTTCTGTTTGAGTGAGATTATCTTCTCAGTCGTGAGCCGTAACTAATGCCTGACTGCACCTGAGAACAGATCTAAATTTTGCCCTTACCAACAAAACATCCTCATGACTTTTGCCAAATAAGTTAAAAGCATCTTCTGGGGTTTGAACTGACGCCCTACTGTCTGTGGATCGTCGGCCCACTGTGCCCCTCAGTTGAGCAGTGATAATCCTCGTGGAATGAGGCCAGCATTCGCCTCTTTGCTGTGACCAGCTCTGGGACTCTTCATCTTTAAATAAGTGCTCGATTCTGCGTTTGTAGGCTTTATTTATAAGACAAACCGCCCAAGGTTGGCGTTGACATGGTTAGGAGCAGCCGGCTTATGGTGCGTCCAGCACATTGTGCCCCAGAGTGTCCGGGTTGGGGAACAGGCTTGGAGAGCAGGTTGGTGTCTTTCTGTCACTCCAGTGGGTGTCGCCACCATTGTATTGGAGTATATGTGTCCGGGAGGGTGGCTATGCTGGGCTGCCCTCCAGGGACCGTGGCCCTGGCTCCAGAGAATGAGAAATGCCTCCCAGGGAGAAAATGTCTTCTTCTGGAGTAACGTTGACAGCGGCAGGAACCACGAAAACGAATAGCACCACCTGTCTCTCACTCTAGATCCCAATGTCCCCTCTGCAAACAGAGTGGTCTGAAGCTGGACATTCATCATAGTAAAGAGTTCCCTCTGTATTTGTACGGACATTGAGGTCCAAATAATTTTTGTCGTCTCCCAGATTCAAATTGCTTGAATGTTAGATAGAACTTAAAGCTGAGGGACAAAAATGAAGGTTTTGACTGGCGCTAACGGTGTTAGCATGGTTAGCTTGGTGTGGCCTTCTGCAGGCTGGGCTGTCTGGTCTGTGTCTGACCTGCAATTAAGGACGTGCAGGAGCTGCAGAGCCATCTGTGTGAGCTATAGGAACAATGATGGTGGCTAGAGCAAGGCCCTGGGAGGGCTGGAATAGGGAAGGAAGGTTAAGTTCTAGGTATTTATTTAGGAAATTGGACCATGGATCGGTGCTGGTCCATGGGCCGGAAGTAGGGAGTCCCTGATCGAGGATATTCGTGGTGCTTCTGAAAACCCCTCTCATCGTTAGTCAGGAATAGGGCATTACACTTTGTTTCTATACCTCATTCCAATTTTCTCAGCGGTTCCGTATGTTTCTGCATATTTAGCACTGATACAGCATCACACTTAGTCACTGGCTGTATGTGAGAATTTAGTAATGTTGCAGTGCATCATGGGAAGGGGCATGACCATGTATCAGTCTGGACCGGAGATTAAGTCGACTCAGCATCTTTCTTTTTGGGGGTGGGGGCTCTTTCAGTGAGTGATCAGTTAAACAAAGATACTTAAACAAAGAATCAATGTTTTCTGTATGTTAAAAGAGTAAACAAAGGCTCAGAGATGAACCTGCCCAATTTTTGTCTGTTATTCATGGTGTAGAAGATTATAATAAAATTTCACAGAAAAGCTAATGTGGTTATTTCCAAGAAAATCCCAACTGCATCCTTCTCTAATTGCTGCAATTTGACAAAATGAATCTCCAGACTAGCTTAAGAAATTATTTGTGACTTTGTTGGATGCATAATTTCCGTGGGAGATGCTGTTTCTCCTGGAACATGATTATTACCCTCCAATGTTCTCCCAAAAAATGTATATTAGTTGTGCTTCTAGTGCATGGCAGCCTGAAATCAAGAAGGCATTGTTTGATTGTGGAGGCTGAACGATGAAGTACACTCTCACCATGTCCTTGTTCCAAAAGACCTTGTTGTTGAATAGTCCTTTTTCACTCTGTGCCATTGTCATTTTGGGGTTTACCTGCTTAAAATCTCCATGCCAGTGTGACATAAAGCTTCAGCACTGAGTTTGAAGCTCAAGCCACTTCTATGTGGAAATACAAAGATGTGGAAATACCAAGGGGCCTGACTACCTTATTAAGTTTTGATTAGAATTAATTTACTATTAGGATGTCCTGCACATGCCAGACCTGAGCTGGATATTAATATAACTCATATTTCTTCTTCTGGTCTTCTTTCATGTCAGTGCTGTTTGCAGTGTCTGGCCTGTAGTTAATTTTAGTGCTGTTTGCAATGTCTGGTCTGTAGTTCATGTCAGAGTTGCTGGCAGTGTCTGGTCAGTACTGTAGTTCATGTCTGTGCTGTTTGCAGTGTCTGGTCAGTACCATAGTTCATGTCAGTGCTGTTTGCAGTCTCTGTTCTGTAGTTCATGTCAGTACTCCTGGCAGTGTCTGGCCAGTACTGTAGTTCATGTCAGTGGTCCTGGCAGTGTCTGGTTAGTACTGTAGTTCATGTCAGTGCTGTTTGCAGTCTCTGTTCTGTAGTTCATGTCAGTGCTGCTGGCAGTGTCTGGTTAGTACTGTAGTTCATGTCACTGCTGTTTACAGTGTCTGGTCTGTAGTTCCTGTCAGTGCTGCTGACAGTGTCTGGTCGGTACTGTAGTCCATGTCAGTGCTGCTTGCAGTGTTTGGTTTGTAGTTCATGTCACTGCTGTTTGCAGTGTCTGGTCAGTACTGTAGTTCATTTCACTACTGTTTGTATGGGATCTGTTGTCTTCCAAAGTGAGTAGAGAATCAGCATTACCACTCACCTGATAACCAGTGCTGGTCTACTGTGCTGTTTTTCTGAGTTCCTGGTAACAAGCTGCTGTGGGTGTGAGACAGGACTTAAATAATTTACCCCTTAATCATTGGCCAACTTTCATCCCGACACAAGCAAGAATGGTGCCTCTGTGTGTTGTGTTTCTAAATTAAGACTGGTCGATTCAGCAATCGATGCATCAATCAGAATCTGTTTACTCTAATGCTTTTGTATAATTACGCTTTCACAGAGGACACTGCAGGCTCAGTGAAGTGTGTTATTTTCTGAGGAAATGAAGATGACACTGATAACTGAAAAAATAAAAAAGTAACGTAAGCTGCTTTGATAATAATATCTATAAATGTGTGAAATAAAGTGCTATTTTTGGGGGTGAGGCAGACTGGGGTTAACTCCCATGATGCTTATCTGCAAGGGTCCCCACAGCATCTTCTGTGTACTGTAAAATTGCTCCTGGCTTTAATGGCAATTCCCATTATCCTGCAGTCTTTCTCACAAGAAAAAAGGTGAAAAAATTGAGATCACTTTACACTGAAATATTAATTGTGGAAACTCGCATTTAAGTGTATAGTTTCGATTGTGAACCTTCTTGAAAAACATTGCCAATTAAAGCACACGTGCAGGCATCACCACGAATCTGAGGAGTTATTTTCAGCCTGGAAATCAGACAAATAATTTGAGGCCTGCAGGTTTCTGGATTTGTAGTCAAATAGTATTGGTTCATGAGATGACAATTCTGACCAATGGGATAAGTGGGCGGGCCTTGTCATTTTGGTTTTGCACTTCAGGAGCAGAAGGTGGCCCTAAACGTAAGGTAAGGCGGCAGCCCCTGACTTCCTGCTCTACTCCACATTCGTACCTTCTCTCCCCTGTTTGCCCTTCCTGAGCGGCCGGCCGGTCGGTGTTGTAGCTCCGCAGTCCGAGGGGAGTGTGACTGGTGATGAAATGGAGTCACCTCTGCTTCATAAATAGGAGCTGGTCAGTGACGTGCCAAGGCTTCGAGGGCCATCTAGAATCACGCACGACAACCTGTTCTTTGGCCAAAATGCAGGCCTGCTGCTTCAGGCCGCACTCAGATATTCGTCTTTTTAAATGAGGTCCTGATATTTGTGTTGACCTTGTTAGAAAGTTACTTTTATCACTGTTTTTGTTCGGTAGTTTGCCTTCCTCTTGTTTCCCCAGTAATCCGTGACGTGCTTTTGGGTCACACTCTGTTTGTGTGGCATTCTGGGATTAGCATGTCCACCTTCGGTCCTCCCAGTGGCCATGGGTGGTATATGAGGTTGGGTACGACGTGTCAGTCTGGCTCAGATGGTCAGATAGTGGCCATTCAGTGGACACACCATGTAAACCACACCCTACAGACCACAACATACAGACCACACCCTACAGGCCACACCCTACAGACAACTTAGCTCAGGCTGCAACATTGCATCAAAGCAAAAACAAGGGAATGTGCCTGTAAACACGTACAAGAAATTTTCTTCTATGTGCTAAATCAATTCGAAACAAAATCTCACAAGCATTTTTAATTAGTAACAGGTGATATATATTAGAGTGTGGTGGAATTGATAAACCCAGTCTTTTTACCTAACATTATGTATACAAAAAGGAGGTAGACGTGCTTTATGGTACCTAACATTTTATGGGTGCTGTATAACCACTTTCCCAAAAAAAGGGGCAAAATTAAGGCAACTTCATCAATCTGTATCAGAATCAGAATCACATTTATTGCTTAAGTATGTTAACCCACATGAGGAATTTTGTTGTAGCTGATGGTGTCTCTAAAGCTATACGGACAATATTCAGCCAATGGACATCTAATTTACAGACAATACATGATCTACAATTTATATACAGATTATATACAAAACAAATAATATACATAAACTGCAAAGAACAATAATGAGCGTCACATACGGAACATGAGGCGTGTCAGCATTGTACGTCTGAAAACAAGGGTAGCTGCAGCACAGCAGATGATACTGGTCAGCTAATGGTTATGATCATATGGACCTAAATCCTTCCACTTGGCAATAATATCATTTACAGTTGACCATGGAATATCTAACAGGGAGGAAATTTCACAAACTGACTTATTGCAGTGGTGTGACAGCACACACTTGAATTCACCGAGGTTTACTGTTTGTAAACCCGACTGCATGTCTAGTTGCTTGATTTTATATATCTGTGACAATGGGCCTGAATGAAACACCTGAATTCAAGGATTCAATGATACCTCACAATGGTAAGTCCAAGTACTCCTGTCCATATAGTGTATATTCACAGTCTGTGAGAAGCTTCCGTATCCAGTGAAGGTGAATGGGTCGGGTTGGCGTGACAGTTCCCCAAAAAAGCTGTTTTCCTCATTGCATTGCAAAAAAAAAAATCATCTGAGACTAAAGCTGTCTCATGTTTTGATTAATTCCTCAAGCGGTCTGATTGCTCAATCAAGTTAGCTGTTTTCTTCTTTAAGTGAAATTCTGCAATCTTCAAATATATTCATTTAAATATATTCATCTCTTAAAGTACCAGAATATCGCTCCTTTTAGTTTTAACATTCGGATGGGAGGAAGCCAGCAGCCAGGAGGAATCATTCAGTGAACCACGCATTGCTGGTCCTATTTCAGGTGTCTGTCCAGCTGTTTTTGTGTGGCCTCACAGCTGGAAGACCTTCAAGCTTCCACCTGAACTGCTTGTTTTTTTTTTTGCTTGTTTGTTTACACATGTTAGCCTATGTTAGCTTGTGGATGAGTGACTGCCTTAGTTGTCAGGGCGGCGGGGCAACAGGAAGTAGGTGGGGTTAAATGTGATGCAGGGCAATGTGATTGGATACCTGTGTCTCTCTGTCTTTGTCTTTCACTTAGGCACGAACATCAGTCCCAGACTCCCAGTATATACCACATGTACCTCTATAGCTCCCCACCAAATGGATAACCCTCTCTCCCTAAAAAGAGCCCCTTGTATGCCCGCGACCTTGAAATATCCTAGAATTGTCACTGGTTTCCTGTGTTCTTCCTGTGATTTTTGAAATTCTGCAACAGGGACCATCATCCGGTGAAGAAAACATTAAGATATTTAAGAATTTTTTTTTTCCATTTTGGAAATTTCAGTTTTCCAACCCAGGACTATGTTGCGGTTATCAGCCGGGAGGGAGGGGGGGCAGATGTCCCTGTTGTCATATTCCGGGGGATCTTGCTGGCTTTCACATAGAGGTATGTGATAGGTCATGACATTAATGAGGAAAATGCATCTTAGTTTCACATCTGTAATCTTTATCTCCTACAGAGGTCTAATAGTGAAGTAAAAGGGTTTTGTTTCTCCTTGCATTTTTAAAAGCCTAGAGTTTTATTGCTGATCTCTAGGCCAGGGAATGGGACGGGGTTAGGGATCAGTCACAAGGGAACAAGGGACCAGTTCGCTGTCTCTGGGGCCCCATAGTTGAAAGAAAAGCCAGAGAGAATTAAAAACGATGTATAGTCAATAATCTGCCAATCAGCACACAGTGTACAAACTTATGACTGGGGGAGAGGGGGGCTATCTACAATAAACACCTTATACAAAAACATCCAACGGTGGGGATCGGTGCCAGCAGATCGATCAGCCAGATTTATTGATGCTGGGGGCTGCCCATGAAATCAATCTGTGCCTGCATGTTCATTGATTTTAATGATAAGTGTTAATGGGGGAGAACCTGCAGCCCAGGTGTGTGACTTAGTGAGGGCGTGGTCTGTTAGGGTCCCGCCTACTCTGCTTCTTTGGCGCGCAGTATGACAGGAGGACATGGCCCCTGCAGATCAGCTCTGGAATCACGACAGCACTTCCCTCTGCGCTCCACCTGCTTCTCCATCTGAGGATGCGCTGCCCGCCCCCGCCCCCAAACGCCGGCCAACATGCTGGGTGTTTCTGCATCTCTCCTCTTTCTTTATGCCCCCCCCCCTTTTTTTTGTTTAAACTGCATTTCTTACCCCTACCTCAAGGGGGCGATCTTTTTCATACAGTGACCACAAATATGTGGAAGGGCACACATCCTTCACAGCGGAGGCACGAGGGCAAGCTCACACCATTGGGGGTCAGGTGCCGCAGAGATCATCTGGGACACTTGACATAACAGATATTCTCTCACCCAGTGCCGCCAGACAAATTTCATATATAGTTGATAAGACTGGTTATTATACCAGCTTCTGACGATTCACTATAATGAAAAGTGTCTATGAGGGTAGAATGATACTTTGTCACAATGGGTGACCTTGATCTGGTTTATCACAGTTATTACGATTTTCCTGAGGGCCATATTTTTATAGTCAGTAGGGATCCTCACTCCTCAGAACCACACAGGGATGGCTGGTTATATATCCAGGTGTTCAGATGGGGAATCGCTTTCCCTTCCTCTGATTCCATGGTCTGTGGCAGCTGTCTAATTCCTCTACCTCGACGTCATGGGTGAGGACCCTCTCCTGCGCTGCAGAGCTGAAGGTGCAGATGGAGTCTCCGCAGCACAGGCTGAACAGGCTGGATTGATGGAGCAGGCAGCTGTGTGCCTTTGGGACCCTGCTGAGGAAAGAGGAACCCCAGAGGCTGCTGAAGAAGGAGTTGGCGTGGGTGGAGTTCAGTGAGTGGGGTTACAGCTCCTGCTGGGCGGGGAATGATGCATCATATTCTTAGGAAAGTATAGCAATGTTCTAAAGTCTTATTAGGGGTCCACCTCTAATAATGTAGTAGTAGTGCAATATTTTTTCACCCACTGTATATATTCATGTATATATATTTATTGTTTGTACTTGCTGCTTTTTGTTGCCATGCTGTGTTAACTACCTCTGTAAAGTGAAATGTCTGCATGTTGTCTTGTGAAATTGTCTGTACGTTGTCTTGAGTGCACTTAAGAACATAAGAACATAAGAAATTTACAAACGAGAGGAGGCCATTCGGCCCATCAAGCTCGTTTGGGGAGAA
>JAABNY020000040.1:13727163-13752665 GCA_015164015.2 Brevimyrus niger | reverse complement strand
TTTGTTTGGCTTCCCATGTTTGTTTGTTTGGCTTCCCATGTTTGTTTGTTTGGCTTCCCATGTTTGTTTGTTTGGCTTCCCTTGTTTGTTTGTTTGGCTTCCCTTGTTTGTTTGGTTGGCTTCCCATGTTATTTTGGATTTCCATATTCATTTGCCTTCCCATGTTGATTCCTTTTGCTTCCCATGTTTGTTCATTTGACTTCTCATGTCTTTTTGGATTCCCAGATTCGTTTGGTTTCCCATGTTTGTTCCTTTGGCTTCCAATGTTCGTTTGGCTTCCCTTGTTTGTTCTTTTGGCTTCCCATATTTGATTGACTTCCAAAGTTTGTTGTAGCTGGCTTAGATGATGATGTGACGTGAATGCCTGAAAGAACAAGATGATCAGTTGATCTCAGGCTTAGAGTCTTTCAGCGAAGCTACCATTTCTGTGAAGCCTGAAGGGAGAGGTGTGAAATTTGGGAGGCACCTGTTACATGCACAGGGGCTGTCCTAAAAGGAACGGCGTCGCGGTGATAATTTGATCTCACACCTGAGGCAGACACGCACACCTTCAAAAGCCTCAAGTATCATTTTCATGCCCTTATATGGATTTGCCCAGGAGCTACCATGGAAACCAGATTGGTAGAATGATTGATTCCATAATAAGAACAAGAGCGTTTCCTGCAGTTTGTAATAAAGAAGGAATGATAAACGATCAGGGATATTTAATTTTCAGACGGGACAGAGTTAGAAATTGGAATAGGTTTGACTGTTGCCGATTGGGTGCAATCTAAACAGAGGTGGAATGTTCAGGTCCAGAAAGTACAAATCCAGATCAAGATTTTGTTTGAACCAGCCAGCTGAGCATAAAGAGCCACATTCACAGAGTACACAACTAGTTGGTTGGAACAAAACCTTGGTCTGGATTTGTACTTTCCGGACCTGAATTTTCCACCTCTGAATCGAAAATAGTGGTCGGCAAACATGGGGATGCTTGTCTGCAGTGTCTCCTTGGTGTTAAAGGAAAATGGCCCATCTTGAGCTATAACCTTGGGGCATAGAGTGTTATAAGGCACTTTTAATGATGGATAGAGCTGGGGGTTGGTGGTGTTATGAGTTTGTTTTTTTTTGCCTTTCCACCTATTACTAAGGGGCTGGTAGCCATCCAATCCCATGACAGCAAGCTGAGGGAATTGGGAAAACCTGGGAACAATCTGAAATCTGCCTGAGAAAAAAGGCTTTTACACAGCTGTCCATTCTAAGCTGAGAAACAGAGTAGCAGCAATACCTCACATCTCCGGGCTTGCGGGCTTGAATCCCATATCCGCTCTGAGTGTGTGGAGATTACGTATTCTCCCTGTTTCATCCAGGTACTCTGCTTTCCTCCCACAGCCCAAGGATATGCAGTCAGGTTAATTTGTGGCTCTAAATTGCTCTCTGAGTGTGTGTCTTTGTGTCCCATCCAGGGTGTGCTGTGCTGTATGGGACAGAGATCAAGCCACTCAGGACCCACACAGGATGATCCACACCAATCCCTATATATCCCTGATTCACAGCAGAATAGTATATCTTCAGGGTTAGGCCATAGTTAGACCTCCAAACATCTGTTAAAAGCATTCAAGAATGCTTTGCTCAAAACAGATGCTTTGCTTTGCTAAGTAAAATATCCATTCACATGAAATCTATTGTCTGTCCAATCACGTACAGTTTATCAACAGGCCCACTGCTATCCAGACAGTAACCTTATCTTACTGCTGAAGACAGATCAGATTAGTCAGTCTGTGCGATGGGCGTATATCCACTGCTCGCATTTTTAATTTGAGAAATAAATGGAAAAGAAAGTGGGCACAAATATTTCGCTAACTTCATAAAAAATCCAATTTGTCTAACTATAGATGTTCCTCAGGTAACATGAATATAATTCCTCTAAATGACAGTCTGTTCTCCTTGAAGTGACTGGAGTAGACAATTCACAGGGTAAAAGGGTATTTCACGCCTCTTACCCAAAGAACAATTATTGAGAGTGGTGAATAATGCTTTCATTGTGAACTGCTTTTTGCGAATGACATTTTAGAAGAACACATTTTATTGGAAATTTCTTTCAGATCACATGATTTGTAACTTCACACTTGCATATAGAGAAGTTTGGCGATGCTTTAGGTAATTTAGGATATAATGCATCTCAGAACAGTTTATTCCTAGTCGCACCTACTGAAAGTAGCTTTCAAAGCTAGCAGCATCATTTTAGAACCATAATGCAGTGATTTAGTACTCTGAATGAAATAATGATTTACTTAACATTTGTGCATGTATGAGTGCATTGGAAAGTGTTTTTGCACATCCCATCTTACTCTCCTTTAAGGCATACATAGCATAGGGTCAAGCCATTCATTGAGCATTTTGGAGGAGGTGGAGGTGTTAAAGATTTTGGTAAGAGCTGTGGGTATTCTGCTGATCATGGGATTTGAACCAGCAACCTTCTGATCACAGACACAGAAGCCTGACCTGCTGAACCACACACCACCCCCTGAGTATCATCTGAGTATAAACTTATAGCATTGACACTGGTAAGACCAGATGCCAAATTGCATTGGGCAGATATGTTATTTGACAGAATGCACCGTTTTGACATAGGCGTGTCTGTCATGGCTTTGACCTGTAGACACAGTCACATTGAACCTCTATCTATGTCGCCTCCCAAAGCCTCCACAACGAGGCTTGTGTAATTTGTAGGATACCTCAGTGAGCTGCAGATGGTGAAGAGGTCCCCTCCTCCCCCTCGAAAGATGGAAGCGTGCAGCGTACGTGCTTCGTAAGCCCGAAGACTACGTCAGGCTGCGGCTGGGGGTGATGGCGGGTCTGTCTGTCTTCGCTCCGCAAGCTCTCGGCAAGACCTTGCTGTCCGTGACAAGGCTGTGATTCCAGCAGCGTTTAAAATCATGCTTCTCGTATATTGTGACCATTTGCCATTACTTCCAAAATAAGTGATTAATAAAGAGATCCCCTTTAATTCATTAAAATGGGAGAAGTTGTAATGCGTCCAATTTTAATTGTCCCCAAATGGCAGTTGACAGTTGGGCTTGTGGTGAGCATCCTTGACTGGCTTGGTACAGTGGCTCGTGGTCTGTGGCCCATGGTCTGTGGCCCATGGTCTGTGGCTCGTGGTCTGTGGGATGTGTCTGGGTCCCTCCCAGCACTGTGTCTCCCTGGAGGCTGATCTGGGTCATATGTGGGAACTTGGGGTGCAGGACTAGCACAGTTAATGTCTGTGTTCCTGATGAGTGCCGGAGGGCTATAATGCCGATGCTGGTGATGTCAGGGGACCCCTTTAGCTCCGGATATCTAACTGGCACCTGCCATAAAGCCAAAAACAGATGGCTGGTGCCATTAGGCTTTAACCTCCTGAGACCCAACCCATTCATTTATGTCCATTGTAGTGGACATTTTGTTTTTGCATCTATATTTTCACTGATGTAAGGAAACATATTTATTCGTGTTGTACACTAAAGAGGACATGCTGTGAAATTAAAAATAAAAATAAGTTTGAAAAAATCTAAGATGTCTTATTTCTTCCAAAGACAAATAACCTAAAATTGAAGGAAACTTTTTTCCTTGGGTCTCAGGAGATTAAGGGTTTCACGGAAAACAGTTTGAACAGTAACACGTTCTATGAATGCCATGTTTATAAGAATCTACGAACTGATTCATTACACCTTATAATGCATTCGTAAAGCATTGTAAACATGGCTATAAATATTTATAAACAGGCATATATTATAGCCAAGTTTATTATGCATTATGAATGCTTTATGAAGATCTTGTCTATAAACACTAAATGCAACATGTATCCTCAATATGCATTCCTAATATATTTTTGGCTTATGAGCTATTTTTGCTGCAAGATGTCTTGAATGGTATTCGAAGGTAAATCCGACTTAGGTAACATTTGACTTATGGAAGGGTTTGTGGAACAGATTACTTATTTCCAAGTCTGTAATTATAAAGTATATGTGGGGGAGATGTCCACCCCCAATACTCAGATGTGCTCACAGTGTCCCCCCAATATATATAATAGTTATGACCCTGATCCCCCCCAGTGTTGACTCCATGGCTGCAGCCTTGCTTATATAAGTGGAGAAGCTGCCCACACTGTCCCCAGGGCTACGGCCACCATGCTGTGCCTGCAGTTTCTGAGTTCTCCCCTCATGACCTCCTCTGCTTCCCTTCCACATGCTTTAAGCGGATTGGTGCCTCTAAATTGCCTCTGTGATTGGGCCCTCACCCTCGTTTGACACCCTGCATTTGATACGCAGTTATTGAAGATGGATGAATGCTTGTCTTCTTAGGTCCTCTGAGCGTATTTACAACGGATTTTATTTCTCTAATGCTTTAATTGAAACCTGCGTTCAGAGTCTTTAACTGAAATCTGGAGAAACTGCGGCGATCGCTCAGAGTTGCCCATTCATCCTGGGTGACTAAGCGCCGGCTGCGGTCGCTCTGTTCACTGCAGCGGGGTCAGTTGATAATGATAGACGCCGTAACCATGGCAGCAAATTAGCTGTATCGCTTTCAGCTTGCTGCTCCGAGTCTCAAGATGGCTTCCCTTCTTGAGAGCCCCCCTTGCGTCATATATCATTTCTGCTCTCTGTTCTGTCAAATCATCTCAAACTTGTCATGGACTGATAAGGTCCATGTTCATTTTTTTAGTGCCTCAATAATGCTACTCTCATGCTTATCCAATTAGAGATTAGCATCGTTTGTAAAAAGTGTGACAACACCAGATGTACATTATTCCAAAAGAAAAGAAAATCGGAAGAGATATCAAAACTGTTTCATTTATCGCTTCTGGACAATTATGACACCTATGTCAAACAAAAATGAGACTGCGGTTGTCTCTGTTTTTTAACTCCAGCAAAAAAACACTCAATGTCTCATATCAGCCCCCCTTTAAGTTTCAAAAGAGAAGCTTATCAAGCGCTAAAATAATCCTTAGATTGTCTCAACTTTTTGGTGGAGAAACCAGTGAGCTCTCCTCATGAACTGAGTCTATTCACCATCCCAGCCAGTTTCAAATGCCTGCATAAATCAGAAAACAGTTATCAAAAAATAATTAAATGACTCCTGTTCATTTGTGCTGATTTGTGCAAAAATAAACATTTGTGCTATCCTGTTTTAAAAATTTCAATTACTGTACTGATTTAGGTTCTTTAAGTACTATATGTAGTACTGCAACTACATTTAACAATAGGAAAGTATATCTTTTTTAGTTTGTGTATTTACTCCTTATCCTCAAAATCAAAGCCAAATTTGGCCATAGTTGCTGAAGTGCTTGGACCCCATATAACATGTTATATCATGTATAGCTGTGTGCGGACAGCAGGGTGGCATAGGAATTAACATTGCTGTCTCACAACTCTCAAGACCCAGGTCTCTCTGTCCCACCTCTACATGTGAGGCTCTTCAGGCTCCAGTATTATCAGTCCATGCCCTGAGCTCATAGCTCATTAATGCGAATGACAGTTGGTGAGATATTCATTTTTTTGTGTGAAATATTACTCCTGTAATCTGGCTCATTTATGTCGACTTTACTCCTCCTAGTAAATTTCATGAGAAATGTATCAGACAAAACAGAAACTAAAATGAGGCTGAAATGAGAAACACAATTTTGTCTCTCCAAGCATTGAGCAGCATCATTTACCTCTGGGATGAATCCATTAGGGGTCTTTCAGGGGGCCATTGTTGGTCTGTCTACAGTAGTTCCTTGCTTGTTTGAATAGGGAACATGTGGGTTTGCCCTCACCATACACCCAGAGGGTAACATGGACGCCTTACGTTACTTACACATCTCGGTTACCCTTAACTGCCAGAGCTCCCTTTTTTATTCATATGCCTGTAATTTAGTTTTATTTGCTTTATGCCATCATATGATCCACTTTTCTCTAAATCGGCCGTGAGAATGTTGAGTTCTTCCTTCAGGCAGACGCACTAGCAAGATGACATTTTAAACTTGCCCCGTTAACGGCTTGATCTCTGCTGGCGACACAGACCTCCGCCCTTAAGTTTAATCGTCAAATCTCTACCTCGCAAATCCCCGGCGCTTAATTAAACGGGACTGAATGTGATTATGCAGACTGTGGGAATTGTGGGTATGTGAGTGTGGCTGTGCTCGCTGTCAGCTCCCCACGTCGCCTTCGTGTGGTTCACGTCTCAGCCTATAGTTGATCAGCAGCCCGAAAACAATTGCTCATGTGCATTAAAAAGCCTCTGATCTTCTCTGGTTGCATCCAGCTTCTAATGCAGTGCTGTGATACTGCACTGAAGGGCAACACCTAGGGGCACTGTGGGGGCACGGATACCCTGGCAGATTCAGGGGCCCCAGTACTGTACAGGGGCCCCAGAAGACAAATAATAATAATAATAATATATATGCTTGGGAAATATTAGACATTCGCTTTGACCGTGTCTGGGGGCCCAGAATTTCCAGCTTCACCCTTGGCTGTACCATACAGATGTCATTGCTTGTAAATTCCTTTAATCACTCGGTAAAGTGCTAGATTGTATCACGTTACTCAAAGATATTAATGTGAGTAAAAAGATCTACTCAGTGCTTAATTTATAAATGAGAAGGTGGCGGCACGCGAAGGGAATATGCGAGTGGAGGGGTAACGTGGCGGGCTCAGGTCCCGGAAGGCGTGCAAAACTCGGCACTGAAAACATACTATGTGTCTTTAAGAATAAAAAAGGTGAAATTAAACACTAATCTGCCAATTAAAACTGCTAGATGCGCACAAATAGGTGCTGGAATGCAGAAAATGGAGAAGTCCTGGAATCCTGTTTTTTTTTTTTATTTAACCTGCCCCCCCCCTCCCCGACTGCCCCCCTCTGAGTTCTGTTATTACCACAGATCCAGAGCAGTTTGGAAACCTATTAATGGGTGATTTGTACCGTTTAACTTTCCCACGACGAGCAAACGGCCCATTTTGAAGATGAAAGGCAGTGCTGCTACAGCAGTGTCTTCGGTATTAAAAACACCGTGTGAGAATGTGGGTAGTATAGAATATGTGGGTGTGTTTATATATCTAAGTGTGATGCCCCCCCGGGCTTCTGGGCTCTATAGGGAGCTGTGCTTAACATCGTAATGATTGTTTTAACAGTAATTTAGCCAGGGACATTTTTCTACAGTACTATGCAATTTAAATAGATGTAATGAAGTCTTGGAGCGTTGAGGCTTATGCTTAAAGACCCGGAGGAAAATGAATGAACACGATACAATACATCTGGGCGTGTCAGATATGCCCTCCCCCTCGTGAAAATGTATTACTTTCCATTTTGTCAGCACTCTACATCGAAGCTGATATATGTTTTAAGGCTCAATTAACATAATGGAGTGTGAAATTCAATTAATGTTGGAACTTTTATGGTGATTTGTGCTGTTTTGCGTTGAAAGGAATTGCTGTAGTTATGCTTCCTTACACTGTTAGCTAAAAGTGGAATAAAGGGCAGTGCTTAATGCAGACAGCTTGTTATTAAGTGAGGCTGACTTCAGGTCAGTATTACTAAAGCCTCTTCAGTATCAAGCTCACACTTACAAAAGGCTTCATGCCCTTTTTCTATGACCATTTATAGAGGCCTCCTAGAGTACTATATATAAATGTAAATAACAGTGTTTGATGATATACATGGGCGGATTCGGCGAGAGCCGCAGGGGTACAAGCTCCCGCTGACAGCTGATTGGCCCCCAAAGTGCCCTCTCCACTGTTAGTCACCTATAATTGCCTATTGATAAGGTTGACCCCTCTGTATGAATTATGGGCCCTCTTATGCCCCTTAAAAAGTCCTAGAATTGTCCCCGAGCAGATGGCGCAATAATTTGACTCACCCACTCACCCCAAAATCCTTCCGTCTTTTCCCTTTACTGAGCCTGTTATCTGTATTGTTGGCTCACCAAGGCTTTTGCCTATGCACTCTGCATTCAGTCCATGCTCTTGGCTCATTGGGCCTCTGCTCTGCATTCAGTCCATGCATTCAGCTCATTGGTTCTCTGCTCTGCATTCAGTCCATGCATTCAGCTCATTGGTTCTCTGTTCTGCATTCAGTCCTTGCCCTCAGCTCATTGGTCCTCTGTTCTGCATTCAGTCCATGCCTTCAGCTCATTGGTCCTCTGCTCTGCATTCAGTCCATGCCTTCAGCTCATTGGTTCTCTGCTCTGCATTCAGTCCATGCCCTCAGTTCATTGGTCCTCTGCTCTCCATTTAGTTCATTCCCTCGGCTCATTGGTCTTCAGCTCTCCATTTACTCCATGCCCTCGACTCATTCGTTCTCTGCTGGCCATTTAGTCCACGCCCCCGGTTCATTGGTACAATATCCTCCATTCAGTTAATTCCATCAGCTCATTGGTCCTCTGCTCAGTTTGTGATGGATGTTTTGGGAATTACTGGCCCTAATGAGGTCTGGTGTGCCATCACTGTTATTGTTATTAAGTGAGGCTGACTTTAGGTCAGTATTGCTAAAGCCTCTTTAGTGTCAAGCTCACAGTTACAAAAAGCTTCAGGCATCCCCCGATTGTATTGTTTAGCATTCCCTCTTCACTTGTTTTTTTGCCATGTTTGTCTTTGGGAGAGTTTTACCTTGACGGCAATGACTGGTCTTTTTTTTTTTGGAGTAGGGTGTGCTGAATGTAACAAACTCCAGTGCGATTTTCGGCAGTCTTTCATGTCTTCCAACTGCCAAGATGTCTTGCCCTGTGGGAGGGGGAGCTGATGAAGAATTAATAGTCCTCCTAAGCTTGTCTTTGTTTTGACGTTTACGAGCGCTCGAGGCCTTGGGGGAGCAAACCTCCCTTGTTGTCTGCGTTTGCCACCTGTCTGCAGGATGGTGGGGCGTTTAAAGCTCACACGGTGAATGTTTCATTCAGAAGGCCTCAGGCCAGACGCCTTTCAAATGGAATCTGAGAGGGAGAAGGTTGAAAAGCAGAGAGGAATCTGCCTTATCCCGGTGCCCGCTCAGATCCCCAGGCCCGTCTGCAGTGTTCTGGCTTGACGGCATTGCATTGAGGCTGTTCCTCATGTTTCCTAGTGCAATGCGGGTGAAACCTGAGGGGGATGTGTCGTTGGAGGCTGATCCCACCCTAGTGGGCGTGGCTGAGAGATCAGTAGGAGGGTTTTAGTAGACCAGCTTGTCCAATGACAGCTCGCCGCTGCTGGTTTCTAAGGTTTATTTTTCACTGGGTTTTCTGAGACTCTTAACTGGACCAGCAGCCTGGCAGCTATTTTTTCCACCTCTTATAGGATTAATTTCTTCGGATTACGAATCTGTTGAAGGAGCTTTCAGCAGTGAGAGATACATCCTTATGAAACCATAATAGTGCTTCTGTAATTTTATTTCCCGCTGTTCCCTTTTTATTTAGAGTGTTTAGAGAATGTTTCTCCTCGTGCTGCATTTTTTCGCAGCCTTTGTATCGCCCTCACCTGTGGAGCCCATGCTGGCATTCAGATTTGTGAAGGGATAATTGTTATCAGACACCGAGTGGGGGGAGGAGAGCTATTGTCCTCGTCCTCGTATCCGAGCTGGCAGCCATAGAGAGTCATTAGGGGATCTGACAAGAAAATGGCAGTAATGAGGCTTGAAGGCGTTTTCATGAAGCCGTTGCCCAGTGATGCTCACAGCCGGCAACACTGACCACGCACTTCGGTCCCGGTGCTGCACACTCGCATTCTTTTTATTAGATTTTCTTTTTTTAGCAGATGCTTTTATCCTAATTGAAGGACAAATAAGAAAGCAGGATCAGACAGTCACTGGAGCAACTGCGTGTTAAGGGCCTTGCTTATGGGCCCAGTGGTGACATCACTCTGCTGAATCCGGGATGTGAACTGACACCTTTACAATAGGAAGCCACACGCTGTCTCCTATAGTTAAAGACCCTTGATACCACATCAGTCTCAAACCTTTTTTGAAATACAATTCTAAGCAAAAGGTAGGATTCTGTATAAACTATCAGAATCAAAACTACCTTTATTGTCATTCAAACCACTTGACATTGTCACGTCCGGAAAGATCAGAGAAGGTTGGACCTAGATGTGGGAGACCGAGAGGTTTATTGGGACACTGAACAATAGACAAGTGCAAAGGGGCAAGAAGCGATGGTCGAGAAGACAAGCAGAGGGTCGTGAGCCGGAGAGATCAATCCTACGAGGAGGCACAGGACGGGAAGACAGGCACACCAGGGATCACAGACGAAGCAGGGCAGGGATCAGGAAGGCGAGGCGGGCAGGTAGGTCGGGCAGGGCAGGTGATGTGGCACAGAAGACAAGAAAGGTAGAATGCTTAGTAGGGTGCATGAGAGAAACGATACTTCGCAACAGTGGTTAGTCAGAGTGCTGGTTAAATAGAGGATCGTAACGAGGCTTAGTTACGTGGCTCCGCCCACCAAGGCGGGACAGACATGTTAAGAACCCAACACGGTTTCTCAGGTTTCGGTGCACGCAGCGTGGCTACTAAACAGTAAATAGATAAAATTATAATAAAACACTAAAATAAAAATATCTGAACTCGGTAAACATAGAATGAATACCAATAAAACCACTGAAGTAAAAATAAAAAAGTGGTGCAGAGAGCAGCCTGAGGAGCGCATAACAAAGCACGTCGAGCACGTCGAGCTGCTGGGGTGGGATCAGGCAGGTGAGGGGGTCAGCCCTCCGGGTCGCTGCCGGGTGTCCGTTGCTAGGCTATGGCATCTGAGCTCATTGCCTGTGAAGACTGAAGGTTTTTTCTGTCTTTTGGGGTCTAAACCTCTCAGCTATATCTCCCTGTGGTCACTGAATGTGGCTTTTAGACTCACAATTCCATCTTTAATTCCTCTTCTCCTTATTCTCCTTGTGGCGTGCCCCGCAGAGGCCCGATGAATCCTCTGTCGTGAATAGAAGGCCCTTCTGCTTTCATTCCTGAGTCCCGATTCAGGGAGCCGTCCTCAGCACCTTCCAGACATTAGCCCCCTCCGATAATAGCCCTACTCATCTGCTGTCACGCTGGCTGGGGGACCGTAAATTTGGATAAAGATGGAATGGAGAGAGGCAGATGAGCGGAAAGAGGAGTGCAGGGGTCATTCTGCTATACCGCCAATGTGCTATGGCCCGCTGGCTTCGGTGGGCCTCTCTGTCTGCACGGTAGGCCGCCACAGTGCCTGTGAGCTGAAGCCCTTTGCAGTCAGTGGTGAGCGATGCATGAATACCCACATATGTCTGGTTTGGGTGAGGCACGCCGTTCCGGAGACTTATGATGGTGCGTACAGTGTGAGCTGACTAGGTGTTTGGAAAGACATTACAAAGGCTAAAGGGACCTCAGGCTACCATGGGCTGCAGAAAAAGGCCCCAATATGTAGGGGCCTCATCTTTTCTTCAGGTTGCTACAGTAAGAATTTATGCAGTAGGTAGAGCCCCAGCAGGTAGGTAAGTAGAGCCCCAGCAGTAACTTTAGCCTAGGGTGCCCCGCCCCCCCTGTATTCAGCCTTGACCACAGGCCCTTGATGTCATAGTCCTTGATGCTCATCTTTTTCCAGGTCTGACTCTGCTGGATCGCTGAGCACATGGATCCCAGATACCTTCCTGAAGTCACACAGACGCATACCCAAGCACTCACATAACGTGTCAGCTGTTAGCTTTTTGCTACCCGTGACAGAAGCTCACACATAATTCCAGCCTCAGCTCTACCCTTGGCTGCACTGGAGATTAATTCTTATTTCCAGTGCTACAGGGTAGTTCCTCGCACGCAGGGAAATTCTGGGTAACATGCAGTGATGGCCGCCGTCATAGCACATTGAAAATATGGCAAATTGCTTGCAAAGTGCACTGAGATCCAAACGATGTCAATGACATAAGTTCAGTGGTCCAGAAGGTGGGCTTGTTGACATTGTGCTGCACATATAATTCTACGGGAAGGGAGTGCTTCTACGATGTTTGCTTTCCCGAGAAAAGAATTATTGCACAGTTTAAACATGGAAATTTTAGACACCTACTGCTGATCTCCACTTGGCGTTCAAGCATATCTATGATAAAAGGCTTTGACCTGATCGGCCTCACAGAACAGTGCTTTCACTGTGCTCTCAGTCCTAGCTGCCTTTAATGCCAATGAAGGAGAAGGTGTTGGGAGTGTGTTGACACTGTTAACACCCTGTATAAAGCAAGCAAGCAGTTAACTCTTACGGTGCAGCAGCTGCTGCCAGTGGTGGTTTTGAAATGTCTGTGTAGAAAGCTCTTTGCTTCAGGTAATAGGATGACACGGCGGCTCGTGAGTGTAAGTCATGCTTCACACCTCCGGGGCTGGGTTTCGCTCTGTGTGTGCAGTTTGCATGGTCTCCCCATGTCATGTACGTTTCCTGCTGGTACCGCTTTCCTCCCACAGTCCAAAAAACACACAGTTAGCTGAATTGGCTTCTCTAATTGCCATTGTTGTATGCGTGTGTTTATGTCTTGTGGCGGACTGACAGCTGACAAGGTACCTCTTCCTTGTACCCTGGTCCTGCCTTAGATTGGCTCCAGGCTCCTCTGTGACGCTATTGTTGCATTAACTAGGTACTTCTATTCCTGACACAAAGTTATGCATCTCAGGGGCAGAGGAATGTGAAAGGCAGGCATCACAAGCACATTTACTGGGAAGACCGACAGCAAGAGCGATGGCGTTGAACGACCCCTGTACAATTACACAGGTGGGAACGTCAGGCAGCCTCTGTGGGAAAATGTTCATCCAGGATGTACCCGGGCCACAGCAGCCAATAGCAAACGCTGTGCTGTGATAGGCTACCTTCCTCTAGGGCCGATAATTGCGCAAAGCTGTCTGACGCGACCCCTCTTCTAAATGCTCCACGACGTCCGTTTAAACTCTTAATTGCTGTGCTAACTCGAATTGCCCGACACTCATTAAGCCCTTTGGTACAATGGCACTGTTAAGTTACCCTAGCATGTCGAGCTCCAGTCTACTCTGAAGCCACACTGATGTGTGTCAGTGCAAGTCGTCTAGCTTAGAGTGAGTGGTCGTTCCCCCACACACGCCAGAAGGCTGTCCTTTGAAAAGTCCTTTTCTCATCGCGTCACAAAGCAGTTCATTGTAAGAAACTAATCTTATTTGTTCAATATGCCCATTATAAGGTAATCCCAAATGACACCAAAGAATAATTATATCATTTTGTGATTTAATTACTATAAAATGTAAAAACACAAATGGAGATTATTTCGAATAGCTTCTGTGGGAGTAGTGGTAGCCAGTGACGTGTACAGTGACCCTTAATCTCTAAATCTGTTTTCCCTGCATTGGTCTGCCAGCAACAGCAGGCATGCGCCGGGTCACTTGTTATGGAGCCCAGCTTCAGTGTGAGAAGGATCTGCTTCCGTTAAGAGGCTATTTATATTATAAAGCTCATCATGAAGTGGGATCCAGCGATTACCTACTGTCTCGCTCGCCCTGATGTTTCGGGCGCTCATAAGACCTACGATCTGCATCCCCCGTATGATCTCGATATTGCTATCGCTACACGTGTGCCTCTCTGCATACAGAAGTCGTATATGCAAATGCAGGATGTCTGGAAAATCACCAGCCTGCTTCAGATTGAATCGGTGTTGTCCAAAGTTAGTATTCAACGCTTTTTGCAATTATCACTCAATAAATTAGTTAATACATGAACCAACAAGAGGTTAATAAGGGCAGAAACTTTCAGTCCTCGCTCTGCATCTTCCTGTTTGTTATGCACGTTTTTTTCTAGCGTTTCAATGAGCCATTAACATAGTGACAGGGAGACAATACTTCTTATCTACTTGATTAAAATGCTAATTAAAGATCCAGAATGATTTATTAACACTGATGGAGTACTTTTTGCAATTTATTTTTAACTTAGGACATGATATGAATTGGCACGTTAACTTTATGCATGGTACACTGGCATAACACAGATGTTCTGCACTGTAAACACGTACGGATGGGGCTGGATGTGTGATCTTCTGCCTGTCAGTGGCTCGTCCGTGGCTGTGAATGAAGCGGAACAGCTGATAATTGCGTGTGAGCCCTGATCAGAGGTGTATGAGAGATTGTTAGGAGGTGTCTCCGCTTGGCCGGGTGGCAGCCTCGTGAGAGGCCTGCTCTCGTACCCGCGCTGGAATTGGGCGTCTTTCATTTCATCACTCTGTATATAAGGCATGTTCCCTTTGATGTTTGTCTGGATGGGAGGGGTGGGTGTTCTGTAGTGTCATCTTAGATGTGATACATTTCACAAACTAACCAAACTGTAATACTGCCATTGAAGCCAGATTCTGCAAACAATAGTCCCCCCATATCCACGGTTCCAGTTATCGACAGCTTTCCCAAACAAAGAAATAGTGAAATGTGCAACATTATGTTTTTTTATGGTTTCTTTGTGCTTTGAGGGTATAAAATGATTTTTATTGTTTTGTCACAACTTGATACGTGATAATACTTTTATTGCTGCATCATATTTTTAGAATTGGCTAAAATGTGAGAATCCCTTTTTTGCCTGGTTCCAGAATCTGGCAGTACGTAATTTATCTATTAAACATCACCAAATGCATTGTTACGACCCCCAGGTATAGATAGGCTGACCAAGTTTTTGTGGTGTGGTTAGTATGCACATTTCCTCTAGGGTGACTCCATCGTTTTCTTTGAAAGTGAAGATGGGCTTTCCATCCACAGACCTCTTCCTACTTCCTCTTCTCCACCCCTTTCACTGCTCTGTCCATGTCGGCTAGCGGAGTGGAAGCCCTGCCTGTCTTTCTTTTATAACTCCGAAAGCATGATGGTCTATTTCTGATTTTGGTATTAAATTAAGAATGTCACATAGTTTTTGTGATAAAATGTAAGAATACAACGTACAAGTGCAATAAAATAATATGTTTAAAATATCAATAAGTGAGGGTGAGTTATGCCATTGGCTCTTTGGCACAAATCACCAAACGCCATCATTTAGGAAAAAATGTATCATCCAGCAGTTTTGAGCTAACGTCATGCTAGCTGTATAGACTTATAGTGTAGCTTACTCATGCACTAAACCATGTGCGAAACATTTTCAAACTTGTTTATAAATGTTCAGCCACAACAATCAAAAACCTTGATCCTAGAAATTTTACTTTGAAGGGCAAAAAACTGTTTTTTTTTTTTTTACTTAAATGTGCTCACCTCTCATGCAATTATGCTCTCTTATTTGCAGGATGAGTAAAATGGCTGACTCTTCAAAAATGTACAGTCACATGACTGATTTCTTCTATGGTTCCCTAGAAACAGGGGGTGGCACATAGACTTTCCCACTGGCGTAAATCACCCCACTCTCCCCTACTGTATGCTGCTTGTGATGCTTCATTATTACAGTAAATGTGGTTTCAGCTTTCTGCAGCAGGTCCTGGAACGTATCACCTGTGGATACAGAAGGGCTACTGTAGTTGATCATAATATTGTATTTTATTGAAAACCCCCTTTGTTACATTATTATTGCCGTATTCCACACTTTGGATACATAGCTGGACTTAAGTTACAGTTGGCATTCATTTAGCAGTGGCCACATCTATGTCTTAAAAAAGTCCAACATAGCAGAGGCCACCTTTGCTCTCCTGAACCCTTCAAGGGTCGACGAGTTGCGGTTCAGAGACGCCTTTCTGCACAGCGCAGTTGTACCGATATGCTATAGTGCTGTACTTGCCATTCCCCTCTGACCTGTCTCATTACCATGGTGTTTTCAGCGATAGAGTTCCTCCTGACTAGATGCTTTTTAACGCTAAACACTCCAGCGCATTAGTGCATGAAAATCCCAGGAAGAAGATTGAAATTCTGCGACCACTGCGCCAGGCACCATTCTGTGGGTAGAATAGGGAGTACCCTGAGGAAATCTCACAAGAGCATGGGGAGAACATGCAAACTCCGCACAGTATCTGCGGCCGTTCAGCCCTGCAGTAAACATGCTTTACCAACTGCTAGTTGCATGGTTAGCGCACCTGGGTTCTGACTGCTTTATGTGAGGCTGGGTTGGTCAGTGCAGACCTTCAGCTCCCAGAGTGCCCTGGGGCTGTCACACCTTAGCCTTCTGTCTGCAGGCCCCCGCAGACGTGCCTCGTGTGTGGGAGGCTGACCTCTAGGCATGGCTTCCTCTCCTCGCTGAGCCGCAGCAGGGACTCCCGGGGCCTGATCCGGCCCCCCAAACTCAGCCAGCCTGGCTTTACGGTGGACGGCAACTGCAGTGAGCCCCACACACTACAGTAGAATCCCGTTATAATGGATTCGCTTATATCGAAATATCGTATATAATGGATGAGGTGCTCTGGTCCCAGCCATGCGCCTTTACGAATATGCGGAACTATCGGATATACCGGACTCGCACATAATGGAATTTCGCTTATAACGGACAAACAATTTAGTCTTCAGGGCCGCTTTTTGCTGTAGTTTTCGGCTATAACGGACAAGCAGCTCCGCCAACAAGGCGTGTGGCGTGCCGATGATATCCAGCGCAGATATGGAATCGATATTATTAATAGTAAAGTCAGGTAAAGTTGGATTACTACATGTACAATATAATAATGTATACCACAAGTGTGTCTGCTGGGGTGTGGCATGAGTAAATGGTGACCTGTAGTTGAGTTCTAGGCATACATTGATACAGCAACTCTGGATATAACAAACTGTTTTGCCAGGTCCCTTGAAGTCCGTTATAATGGAATTTTACTGTATAGAGGAATCATTCCGCTTCAGGTCCAGCTCCCATGGCAACAGAAAGGGTTTCTTTGCATGGTATGTGGGTGACTGAAATAGACAGGTGCATAGCTTCACACATGCAAATTTGTCCCATCCCATCCAGGGGGTCCCCTGTCTTGTGCCCTGTGATTGGTTAGCATCCCATCCAGAGTGTCCCCTGCGTTGTGCCCTGTCATTGGTCAGCATCCCACCCAGGGGGTCCCCTGACTTCTGCCCTGTCACTGATTGCCATCCAATCCCGGATGTCGCCTGCCTTGTGCCCAGCGCTTCCTGGGACCGGCTCCAAGCTCACTGTGACACTGAACTACATAAGTGGTCATGAAAAATAGATGCACAGAAGCCTTTCGTTTTGTGCTTGATGCGTAAGTTTGCTCACAACTTTCTCCCGAACACTTTACATATTACAGCTACTCACCCAATGTACCCTGGCTGATTGATGTCCACATGCTTCATAGCTACAGTGCTTCTTCAAAATGAAATGATCCCCTTAAAATCTCCCAGCTCACGCTGCATCAGACCGTTAGGATCTTTCAGTCCTGCTTGGATCTTTCTTATGGCTGTTAACACAAAAGTGCAGCTCTTCTGAAATAGACACGCGTCTGCACCAAAGGCCCATAATGTGAGATCTTTCTGGCAGCTGTCTGACGTTTTTAAGGAATCCACCCCCTGCACGCCGCCCTGGGGACCTTCCCGTTCAGGTCCATCTGTGTCCCAACCCATGCTGCAGCTGCAGAAAAAGGCATCAGCCATGTGTGTGAGAGAGAGAGGAAGAAGGGAAATGTGGGCTTTTGGCTGCTTGGTTGTTCATTCATTCATTCATTCATTCATTCATTCATTCATTCATTCCAACAGCATAGGAGAGACTTTGATGTTGGGGGGACAAAACGTAAAATAGAAAAGTCTACAGTGGATTTAAACAGTGTCCACACCCCTATTAAAATGCCAGGTTTTTGTAATGTAAAAAAATGAGACCGTGATAAATCATTTAAAAAGTTTTCCCATCTTTAATGTGACCTACCTATACAACCTGTACAATTCAATTGAAAAACAAACAAATCTGCTGGGGGGGAATATAAAATGTACAATAAGCCGGTTGGATAAGTGTGCACACCCTTAAGCTAATACATTGTTGATGCACCTTCTGATTTAACTACTGCACTCAGTAAGCTGCACTCATAGTCCAGACATAAGGGGAATACATAAGATTGCTGTCACATGTAGTACACAACCAGTACTTTTCAGAAATTCCTCCAACTCCTTCAGTATTGCTGTAGGCCTCTTGCCAGCCTCCCTGACCTGTTTTCATCTTGTCTTCAGTTGTGGAAGGACAGCCAGTTCTTGGTAACATCACTGTTGTCTCATATTTTCCCTACTTCTTGATGACTATCTTCACTGTATTCCATGGTATATTTAATGCCATGGAATATTTTTCTACCATGCTTCTGACTGATACCTTTCAACAATGAGATTCCTTCGATGCTTTATAAGCTCTCTGTGAACAATGGTTTTTGCTGTAGGATGCAACAGAGTAAATGTCAGAAAAATCCAACTAGGATAGCTGAAATTTATTTGTGGTTAATCAGCGTCACTCTAATTGATGGCAGGTGTGTACCCAAAAGACTGACTGCTGTAATTAAATCAAAACGTGCTTCAACAAAGTATTAGTTTAAGGGTGTGCACACTTATGCAACTGGCTTATTGTACATTTCTTATTTTCTATCATTTAATGTGAAAAATGGCAGCTGTAGAAGTGACATTTCGGTTTTGGGATTACAATTGTTGTTTTGCAAATGTTAATTGTCATTTGAGAGATACTCCAAAGCAATCAAGAAAAACAGTAGAACATCATTTCTCATTGCTACACACTAATTCCCAAATGGTTTAATTCATATATGCAAATAGTTTTGTACAATTGTTATCATTTGGCACAATTTTCAGTTGCTTTGATCTTGTTGGTCAAAATAGATTATGTAGTTTCCCACTTTAATAATTTTACACCCAAAATTATATATGTATACGATCATTGTATTAGCAAATATATGCAAAAATGTTAACCAAAGTTTCAAAATGATTGACAAAATGCCCCATAAATTGCAGTGATACGCAATTGTGTTTTTGGCTGCCACTATACATGATTTTGTTGGTATTTTGTTGTTCTTGCGTTGCTGTTTTGGTGTTATGCAACATTACGATTAAGGTATGGAAATGTTCAAAGTGTAGAGTTTTCCTGATGTTCCTAGAATGTTAGCCCACTACTATAACTACAGCTAAAACTAAGAACGATAATATAAAAGCAAAAAACCTCAGTTGTCATGAGTTTGAGGCTGGATGGAGTTTTCAAAGTGTAGTACATGTTGTGCTTTTATGAAATAGTAATTTAAATAATATTTTATTGTAAAACAATCTCCTTAATCATAAATTGTGTTGAACGGATGTTCCGTTAACAATCATTTATCATGCTGACACTAAAAAAAACCTTTCTTACAATATAAAATGTGGAAATAGCATTACATTAAGACTACAGTAAGGACATTCTCTGCCAACTTTGAGAAGACCTTTAAATAACATTCTGGGAATGTTCCCTGTTGACTGGGCTGATGAGCTTCTCCCTGTTGCTCAGAATCTTTGTCAATATTCTTTTGATTATTCTCTGTTTGAGAGATAGATTAATCATTCTGGCCGCTTTGGGTGATTGAGGCTCTCCCTAAGTAAACTCTGCACCCCCTGACCACCTCTGAGGCTGGGTATAAGTCAGGGAGGTGCTCATGGGGCTGCCTGCTGATTTCACGCCCCCCTCTTCTAATCAGCATGTGCCTTACTTTGAAATTCTGCATACTATCTAGCCCCAGAGCAGTAAACGGCTGTGGCGTCCCGCTAACGCATCGTAAATCCAGAAGGATCAATGAGGAATGTTAATCCAAAAGTTACCATTAGCGTTAACAAGCTCCTGCTTGTATGTGGGACGTTCCTCTGTAAAATCACACATAAAAATTAAGGTCACAAGATGTCACCATGAAATGGGTAATGGTGTTCATGGCATTTTCTTGAGGTGTTAAACCAAAGAAATGATGGCTAAATAAAACTAAGACGTTATTGAAGCCACAGTCACAAGCCTTCCTGCTGTTTACTGAGGTGAGAAATAGTGTGCATTTTAATTATGAGTGCATTAAAAATAAATTTAAATCCTTTTTCTTAATGTGATCCAACTTTGCCTGGAGCTACAACCAATCTGTTTGCCGCCAAGCAGTAATTATTAATTTCATTTGCATGATGTTCGAGATCAGTTCAAGTTAAAGCTGTTAATTTCCTTTCTTCTCCTTGGTGAATTGGAATGATTAAAAACCGCAATGGCTCAATGAATTAATGACGGTGCAGTGTATTTACAAATATATTGTCTGCAAAAAAATGCAATTGGAAATATTTATTAGGGCTTCATGGGTCATTAACAACATTTTTTATTCCTATCATTCTTAAAAGAATCTTTAAGATCCTTTTAATATATTGGAAGTAAACAAATGTCTTAGTTTTATTGGATTTCTCAGTTAATTTCACAGCCTTCATTTATTTGCTTTTGCTTTTTGCTGTTGAAGGTATTCTCTTCTGGAGAAGCTCACTTTTGAAATATAGTGAAGATAGCCAGAATCTTTGGTGATGGTCAGGCGAATATTGATCATGTGCTCGATGGACCAGATGACATCATCCAGGCCCTGACCGAATAACACTCTGTCTGGATTATAGCTTTAAAATTTCCTGCACAAATCATCATCATGTGCCAAGCCTGCACCAACCTGCATTTTGACACATCTGTTTTTTTTTTTTTATCAGAACATCTGTACGCATTTTGACATTACCTGTGGAATTTTATTTCTTGTTCTCTATGAAAGTTTCTCTGGTTGTTTAAAACAGTTGGAAAACAAGCAAAATGTTGCAATGAATAATGGTAAACCTAACAGACAGAACTACTTTGCTGCTTGACTCTTAGGAGATATATGGAGTTATTGTGCCCTACCCTGAGTATTGTTAGACTGGTTCACATTGGTGGTCTCTGACAGTAATAAAATGCTTTTAGTCCACGCGAGGTGTGATGGAACTAGGGCAGTCTTTAATGTTCTTCCACAATGGCCTGCTCTACTTTTCCCTTTTCAAATATGAATGTGTCCTCCAGTTTACTCTTCTTCATTAAGATGATGAATCAAGGGATTGAAAACAAGGAAAAGGTCTGGGTCCTTCACTAAACAACATTATTAAAGGGTCTTTCACATAGACTGGAAGCAGACGTATATATGATTAAACACATTATACAGGCACCACACTACAGTGAAAACAGAGCTGTCCTCTTGGTGAACTTGATTCATCGCCCAATAGCAACTAAACTGGGTGACTGGGAAATAGCCAAGGATGGAGAACTCAGGCTCCCTACACTCTGTAGTTTCACTAATTTGTGTTATTTTTTTTTAAATCTCACTTTCCAGGGTTTAAGTGACAGAGGCGAGGATGAGGTGGGACGATGTGAGGTCATTAACCAGCAGTTCTGGTCCCTGGCGGCTCGGCTCGGCTCCGTACTGCTACAGTGAATCAGGACAAGGCCCTCGGTCATATCCTTTTAATTACCATCCCGCAGGGATTCTACAGAAGCTGGAAAATCATGCTACTTTATTCCATCTCCATGACAAATGAAAATACTTAGAGACACAGGTATCCTATTTGCCAAAGTATGAAACGGAGTCGAGTTTGTTCGCGAAGTCACTGATCCACTTCTTTGATGACTGGTTTTGACGTCGGGCCGTTAGTCTTCAGTTTGGAGTCTGCCGGAAAGATCGCAAGATGTTCTTATGTGCGCTAGGATCTCGCTAAGGCAAGCGGGAGTAGAAATCTGATAGGTGACGCATGAAAAGTCTGGGATAGGAACCAAAAAGGTTACAGGCTTGTAGTCCTTCTGGCCAAAACCAGATAATCTGTCAGATTAATTGCTCAGGTTTTGTCTGAAAACTCTATGTGTAAATCTTTTTCTTCTTTTTCGTAAACCTTATTTATGAGCTGGTACAATCCCTGATCTAAACATGCCGACGCATGTCAAAACCTGAAGTCTATTTATGAGGTTACTGCTGATGTTCTCATCAGGCCTGCTTCTCTTCTTCATCCCAGACGAGTGTCCTGGGGCAGCGGGACTGTAACAAGGAGGTTCTCGCATGTGCTGGGAAAGACGTCAGATGTCGCTGTGCAGAAGGCTGCCTCTGAGCTAAAGATACGTCCTGGAAGAGGCCCGTGGGTGTAATTGATGACTGACTCCGCATGCTGCCCCCCAAAACAAACCTCAGCTGACTTAATCTGATGCTTGGGGGCCGTGATTAGCGTACGCCGCATTTTCTATCTGCTGCTTTGTTTCATTAGCATCAACCGCGTAACCCAAGCCTCTGATCGGGAGCTGGGCGGCCATCCTGCTGATCGCTGCTGCATAATTTATTAAATGCTCTCAGTTAATAGTTAATGAGCACAATTTGGGTCCATTTGAGAGCAAATTGGTGTCCATCTGTCGATTGAAGGATACTCCTTTCATTTTCCACTTAAAATGAGTGTAAGCTATTATAATGTGCGGTATTAATTTGGGAACCTAAGCAGATGGTTACGAAATCCTTCATTCTCAAGCTTTATTAATAATGCTTATGAAAGGGTTAGATTTGGTTTGTTATGTTTAGTACTTCTGCTTTGTGAAGCGTAAGCACTGGAGACTGAGAAATAAGTTGTACCTCTACATTCTACATTTCTTCATCCTGTAGACTTTCTTTGTTTTGGTGTCCCTGGGATGGTATATAGCTCAGGCTTTAGGGACCTGTGTCTGTTTTTCAGAAGGTTGTGGGTTTAAATCCCTGGCCAAATAATCAAATGACTGTTGAGTGTTTAACTTCAACCACTCCAGGGCCGCTGGCTGACCCTGCTCTCTGAAGCTAGGCTTCCGCTGCATAAATACAATGTATGATTTCATTTCAAGAAAAGCATCAGTGTGTCCTACCCACATGACGAATCGTGGCTGGTTTCAGATGGGGGTATATTTGGGGTGCGGCCTCCCTGATTGTCTTTTCTGGTCTTTAAAGCATTTTCACGTATACTTGCTGGTAAAGATGATCATATTGGGTGCGGGTTGGAATGAACTGAAGTCATCTTTGGGTTTTGCTGCATGGTCCCTAAAGGGAGATGAAGACCATATCTCAAACCAGGCTACAGGAACCAAGCTACAACTCAGGAGGAAGACACCGAAGGCCATTACCTCAGTGAAGTCTCCATTGGCCTTGCTGCTCCAGGCATATTCTGGAAAAAATATCTGTGCAAAAACGTTTGTACCAAAATGATTGTTTCAGAACAGATGCAAGAAACACTGTAAGGTGCAGAGTTTTAAGAAGCTGTTAAGTTCACTGTTAAGGCAAAATGTCCACATTAATTTTATCTTCGAGCTATCAATGCATTTTGACAAAATTTACTATGTAGTTGTTTGATAATTACTTTGTAAAATTCATCAGTAGGAGTGAGCTTATTATTGTTTCTAGTGTCAGTGGGAGTCGATTTTCATCAAGTGTTAAAAAAAAGTTAAGTTCGAATATGTATCATAAGTATAATGTTAAGCTGCATCTGGCCCTGTAAGCGCTCCTTCAACTTGTGTGGAAAAATCCGGGGGGTTGGTGGTGGGATTGAACTTGATTGAACACACAGCTCCAACCAACTTCTGTGGGAGAAGGTCTGATGCAGCCACCCGCAGAAAGGCTGCACGCATCATAAAGGGGATGGGGGAAAGCCCTCGAGGACCCCCATCCATGGAAGAGTCGAAACCGTCAGAAAGCCAATGGGATCAGGTCTGTCGGGGGTTGGATTCGGTCTGGCACTGAGGCATTGTGTGCATCCGGGTCGGTGTGTGGAACGTCTTGTTCCTCTGGGATGATTTGTCTCGAGGACAAATGCGAATATTGAGTTTCTTTGCAGTCTTTCTCGATTTTCATAAAGTGTTCAACTTGATCGACCTGCCCCCCCGAAGTTGCTGGACATCATGGCACCTGTACACTGGTACTGTGAGTGCTGTGCAGAGTAGAGGGAGAATGACGGCGTTTTTCCCAGTTGATTCTGAGGTTCGCCAGGGGGGTGTTCTTGCTCCTACTCTGTTTAGTGCTTGTATGGACTGGGTGTTGGGCCGGGTTTTGGGGTCCAGTGGTTGTGAGGCATCTGTTGGTCAAGAAAGATTCACTGAGCTTGACTATGTTGATGATGCTGTGATCTTTGCAGAGTCAATGGAGGCTCTGTTCAGGGCTCTCGGGACTCTGAGTGAGTCTGAGTGTCTGGGTTTCTGAGTGTCCTGGACAAAAGGCACGATCCAGCCCTTTAATGACCTCTTGGGCACAGCCATCACCAATGAGTTTGTCAACTGCTTCGTGAGGTTCACTTACGTCAACAGCGACATTCAGGTCTCTGGTGACTCTAAGTCAGCAGATGGATTGAGAGAGCATGGGGGGTCATGAGGTCGCTGGAAAGGGCTGTGTGGAGCTCCTGATGTCTTTGTAAGAGGTCGAAGGGCCGAGTCTTTAGAGTCCTGCTGCTCCCTGTCTTGCTGTATGGCTGCGAGACATGGACACTATCCAGTGAGCTGAGATGAAGACTGGACTCCATTGGTGTCTCTTCAGAGAATCCTTATGTACTGCTGATCTGACTTTGTGTCAAACGAGTGGTTTGTAGAGCAGTCCTGAGTGAGACACATTACCTGCATTGTAAGGAAGCGTCAGTTTCGGCTTTACGGCCATGTGGCGCGTTTCCCTGAGGGTGAGCCGGCTCCCAGGATCCTCACTGCTGGGGACCCGAGCGGCTGGACCAGACCACAGGGACGCCCGCGTAACACCTGGCTGCGGCAGATACATGCCCGTTTTTGGAGGGTGGGACTGGACCGCATGTTGGCCTGGGGGGGTTACCAGCCAGGCAGTGTTTTGGCTTGTGCTTGGTGCGGAAACACGCTGCATTAGTGTTCCAATCTTCCCAACCTGACGAAACAAGACCTAACACAGAATTCTTTAGCTCATTTTAAATAAAATATTGTGGTGCTACAATTTATTTATTTATTCTTGATGGGGGGAGGGAATCTAGTTAAGGTGATCTTATGGTGACTGAGATTTCATGTTAACATACAGTACAGTTTATGGCAGTTTTGTCATGTTATCTTATGCGATGTTAATGATCCACGAGCACCTTCTCCTCGTGCATGCTTGGGTTGCACCATCCCCACAAGGCCTGTTCGCAGGCTCCCCTTTGATTCTTTCAGCACGCAAACACATTTATTTATATCTCTTTCAAGATGGCTGAGCCCCTCAGAAAGGCGCCTTTTCCAATGGTGCTGGGAGGCTGAGTGAAACAGCCCCGTCTAGACTGTTCGTCTGAAACCTATTGTGATGTTCAGTGTAAAGGAATGTTTTAGAATTGTATTTCATGTGCATTGCTGAGGTTCGTATTATTACGGCAAGCAAAGGTGATTTAGAATCTGCCGCTGCTTTGCATCCAACATATATAAATTCTGCGTGAACTTGTGTACAGTAGCACAGACTAGGAACACTGTGAATTGCAGTGTCTCACTGTAAGTATACTCAACAAAAATATAAAAGCAACACTCTTGTTTTTGCTTCCATTTTTCATGAGCTGAACTCAAACATCGGAATTTTTTTCTACATACACAAAAGACTAATTTCTCTCAAATATTGTTCACAAATCTGTCTAAATCTGTGTTAGTGAGCACCTCTCCTTTGCCAAGATAATCCATC
>JAABNY020000040.1:13701590-13711897 GCA_015164015.2 Brevimyrus niger | reverse complement strand
AAATCATCTCGCGACCCCCCCTCAATGTCTCACGACCCCCCAGAGGGTCGCGACCCCTACTTTGGGAACCACTGTTCTAACGTACTGTCTTGGTACAATGAATAAATCTGCAACCTAATAATATTGAATAGCTGTTAAGCACAAAGTATTTTCTGATAATTATGAGTAATAATTAATCACAGTTAATCAGCGAATAAGTCTGATCAGAATAAATTCTACTTGGTCTATGATGACTGTTATCAAATTTATAGTTCCACTGTGCTCTTCACTAACTCTTTGCTAAGCTAATATTTTATGTAAGCAATTCAGGTTATGAACCTTAAAGGTACAACAGCAGGGAGTGAAGCAAACCCGGTAGGTAACAGGGGAGGGGAACTTGTTCCATGGAGGGTCGTTGTGGGTTTTTGGGATGACCTCTCAATCAGCCAATAACAGAGGGTCTCCAGGACTGGAGTTGAGAACCACTGTTTTATTATTGGCTGATTGAGAGGCCATCCCAAAAACCCACACCAGTCCTCCATGGAACACGTTCCCCACCCCTGGCTTAAGGACTGTGACATTGTTTTTCCACCCAGTCCTCAGGGATCCCCAGATGGTCCATATTTTGGCAGCTGGGAGGGAGCGAAAACGTGGACTGTCTGGGGCTCCCTGAGGACCGGGTTGGGAAACAGTATATTAGGGAGCTTGTTTCTCTGCATGGACGTGAATTACTTGACTGCTACTGCTGCTACTGTACCCACACCAGCTGTAGAATCCATTAGAAATGTAATACTCTGGCTTTGCACATCGCTGTTGATAAGAAGCGATTCAAATGTAAACACAGATGTAAACATAACAGTGTACTTTAACCCCTCCTTTTTTCCTTTGGCCATTATCCAGAGTAAATAGATTATGTACAATCTGTCCTGTATAAAGACAAGCATCTCACAGACTGAGGGTGATGGCTGACATTGCGTCATCCTGACTCTGGGGCTTTTTTTCTGACTTGTGTTATATCTCCATTTTATGCTAATAGTGTGAAAATATCATCCTGTGTGTGTCTGGGGGGCGGGGTCATGTCCTCATAATAAACCTCAATTTCATAAAAATCTGTGAATGCAATCAAAGAATAAAAAATGCCAGAAGTCTCATATTTTGTTTGGTTACTTGTGATTAAGGTCGGGGCTGGAAAGAGGGTAAAGTTTTGTTAGGATTAGAATTTTCCCCATAGAAATGAATGGAGAGTCCCCACAAAGATGTTATTACAAACCTGTATATGTGTGTGTGAGATATATATCCTCAAGATATGAAAAAAACTGTTATTTTGTGGGGACATTTTTTTCAGTCACTACAAGGGAAAAATCTGTGAATGCAATCAAAACCTAAAAAAGGCAAAAGTCTTGTGTGTATATATTTTTTTGGTTACTAATGGTCCAATTAAGGGCTGGCTCAGCTTGGAAAAACATGAATGAACATTGCCATATAAATTTATACACTCCTTTCAGAGTAGAGACCTGCTGGCCAGGCGCCCTTAGAGCGACACAGTGCGGGTGAAACGTGTCTGACCAGGCAAGATCCAGAGATGAAGGGATTGTTGCCGAAGTCACTTGGCTGTCCAAAGATATCAGGCAATTCAGGGCAGGGTTGGAGCTGCTGCAGGCAAAAAACTTGAGAAGAAAATTGCTCCTCTGAAAAGCAGAATATGGGCCATTTCAATGAGTATTAGCGGGAGTGAGTCTTGCCTGGAAGAACCCATTGTCCGGCAGCAGCTGATTACTCCTCCTGCCTTTCACTGCTCCATTTGTAGAGATGGAGCAGGCGACAAAAAGAAGTTCAGCGATTTAAGCCGGCAATTCAACCTGTTCCTTTACTGTCGCGAAATTGCTGTGGAATAACTCAATTCTGCCATCCGCTCGTATCTCCTCTTCAGCATAAAGCCAGATGGGATTTCAGCCTTTTTAAAAAAGTTATTTCTTTTTTTTCGCCCTTTGGCTGTCTGGAGACCACACGTAATGTGAAGGAACCAAATCACTATATGGTTAGGAAAGTTGTCTTTCTGCACCAAATCTCAGCAGCTAATGGAACGAACAGCCTGCTCAGTGCTTCGATGTTACAAAGAGGTTCTATATAATAAACTCGCAAATATGGCAGAGACATCAAATGGCTGTAAAGACACATTTTCATCTCTTCTCCACAAGATTCATAACAGGAGCCATTTCTTAGATATTGTGACAGGCAGGCAGGCAGGAGGAGCGTTGCTCATTTAGGAAGATGCTCCCTGTGAGTGGGTCTCCGCCTTTGATGGAGCGATTCTGCTCAGGCGACTTGCTGCGTTAGTGTCTCTGGTTGACCTTCACAGAGGGTCCCTTTTTGATAACTCCTCTTGGCAGAAAACCAGCCCCATGTGATCTGGAAAAGAACAGCAATATAGTAGCAGTCCGAGCAGATCATAAAGCCTCAGGCTCTAATGGAAATCTGTGGAAGCACTTCTGCTTTAAAAATAGTGAAGCACAAAGCTTTTAGTCTTGAAGCTGGTGCATTTGTATGGGCAGTACATCAGCGGCCTGTCTAGTAAAAAAAAAAAGCATCTCTTTTAGTAGATTCTCTTCTAATTGGTCAACGGTTTTAAAAATATCACCTCACACTGACCATTATTTCTAATTAACCATTATGCCTAATGGTCGTTGTCATATTTATAAATGTTAACCCCAACAATAAAATTTTTCATGCCTTGAATTTTTTATACTTTTTATTAATACGCATTAGGTAATATTAAGCTACCTTAATTACAATCGATTGAATGCAAGAGGAATTGGATGAAACTGGAATTTGTTGCTAGGCCTATGAAGTCTTACTTTTAGTAGGAGGCTGTCAAAGGTCAGCAATATATCCTTACTCATCCCTACTTATTCGCGCACATATTATTCTGTAGATATTTTCATTTGAAGTCAAATGAGAACTTTATCTTAAGCAGTCTTCATAAAATACACGATAAACAGTACAGTACTGTGCAAAAGTCTCAGGCAGTAAAAGAATATTTTGAAAGCTATTTATCTGGGTTGTATATTTCCTCAGATGCAGATTATGAGTAACAACATCTTGTTGGATGACTAAAGAACACCGAACACCACTTCGGTTCTCAAACCTCTCCTCAGCCATTCCATGTATTTGTTACATTTCACATCCAGCTCAATTAATGAATGAATAAAAACAGTTAACTGTGAGGTACTGATTAGCTAAACATGATATTCTACAGGTCAAGCCAACCGCTACATTGGTGTATTGGATGGATGCTGTATATACTAGGGTGACTTCAGGAGAGGTTTTAAAATGACACATTTTATGTTTTGCCAAACATAAAATCATAGTCTTACAGCAAGATGAAGATTTTACATGTTTATACATAATTTCCTTTGACTTAGACTTTTGCAAAGTACTGTAGTTCAACAAATGAATAAGCTGATGCTTGTGAATGTATGACTTTCCTTGTACTAAATGAAATCAATATACTGTAGTGTCCTCTGTTAAGCTACCTCTACAGGCTGCATCATGGGAAATGTCCACGTTTGTGACATTGAATGTTTGGTCATTGTATAATAAACGTCATACACAGGCACACAGGGAACCAACTGCAAACTCTTCCTGTGAAAATCACCTAGCGACCACAGTCCTAGTGATGTAATTACGTTTGGAAACATTGTGAGGCAATTCCAGGAAGAATCACATTAATGAAATGGCTCTGTTGCATTTTCCAGATCTTGATTATATACTGTATAATACCAGCCACTATATAACCAGAAAGCAGTTTGAGCTTTGTGATAATGGCTGTGGGAGTGAGGCTCCATTTATAAGAAATCTTCTTTTGTAGTTAATTACATGGAAGAGTGTCAAAGAGAACTTTAGTGTAAATCTACAGCACATCTCCGTGTTTAAAATACGTGCAAGAGGATTACCATGTTCACGATGCATCTAAAATCACTAGTCACATCCACTGATTGTCCAAAATTATCTGTTGACTGTCCCTTTGTAGTTTTTCCAGAATGACAGTTAATGACAGGTGAAGTACAAAGTCCACTTATTTGTGACTTAGATGATACAATAGCTCATGTGGCAGTGAAAACTTTGAAGAGATTTCGGTGTCACTCGAGTTCTCCATGATTGAACCTGTTATGGAGAATTTGTAGTGAGGCTTTAAACAAATAAAATGCTAGCTGCATAATCCTAGAAGCTCATGGAGGGTTCCACACTGAGACAAGAATAAAACGGTAATGATTCAGTTTCCAGGATGAATGTGATGTTAATTCACCAGCTCTCTGAGACGCAGGAATGAAAATCACTACAATTTTCTACCCTTGATATCAAAGGTTTAACTACCAAGGAAATGACCAAAAGTTATTGAATGAAAAGTAAAACATTTAAGCTGATTAACTGAAAAATAAATTTTATTTTACATAACCCTTAAATATTTCTAAATTTTGTTATAAATAATGCAAAAAACTTCTGAGAACACCAACACAGCACCTTTATATGAGAACCCCATTACAGTAGCTCTGTGTGATGTTCATGACATGGTTATGCATCAGTATTTCATCATAGGGCCTATGTTGATCTATATAGTTGTCTGAAGCGGTATGTTTTATCCTGTTCATTTTGTGTTTAAATGCTAAATTTTTTTTTTTTAAAAATGACATATTTAGGTGTAATTTTGAGGGACCGGGAACCAATTAATTGGTTTTCCATTATTTCTTATGGGAAAAATTCGATCAGAACTCAAACTTTTAGGATTGGATCCGGAGTCCAGGATGGATTAAGTTTGAGAACCGAGGTACCACTGTACTGTGTTTTCAAGTATACTATTTATATAATATATCGTCTGAATATGCCCTATGCTGCCTGGGACAGGCTCCAGCCTGACCAGGATAAGAAGTTACAAGATAGATGGATGGAAATATATTTATGTCATAATTTCACATGTGAGGCCCCTTTAGTAAAACATTAAACAAAGTATCTTCTGACGACTGCCTTGAGAAGGTTTGTCTCCCTGATATCCTGCAGCTATATACACAAAGAACACTTGAATTCATTTTATCCCCATGGCATTTCACTTATTAAATAGGCCAGAGAACGCCACTGTTCTTTCTCTTATATATAGTAGACCAGATATTATTTTGCCCTCTCAAGGTGGAACTCATTATTTAATCAGTCATGTTGAAAAGAAAAGTTATTCACCCTTTTGGAATTATTTTAACAGGCTAATTAATTCCTTGCTGGAAAAAACAGCTTCTCGTGATAATACACAAGGGAAACTAAAGAACTGGAACAAATGGCATTGTTGCACTCTAATATTCTGTTTGGTTGTAAAAAATACCCAGAGTTCCCTGAGTCGGTGTCATGGAAACAGTCATGTGACAAGCCTTTGTGAAGCTATTACTTATTTTTCCTAAGTAGAGGCCACCATGGGTAAACTACTTTGACTGGAACTTTTGTACATAAACTGCTTACTTAAGGTGGACAAAATAATGGAAACAATATATCAGTATCAAGGACCTAATTAGCCTAACATCCCTGATCAGGATAAGCTGCTGGAAGATCGATGGATCAACACATGGGTATATCAAGCATGGTCACCATTTGCTATCAGAAGAGCTTCTATCCATCTTGGAACGTTGTCATACACATCATGAATGCTTTGCAATACAATATTGGACATTCCATAAGGGTTCATTGCTGTGTAGATTTGGTGGCTGGAAAGACCATGGAAGGTGTTTCACCTCAAACTGGTGTTCATCAAACCACTGGGTGTAACTGATTCTGTTCATGATATTTATGCACAAAATTTCTAGGCATAGCCAAGGGGCGCTGGGGTAGGTGGCAGGTGACCTCAGGATCATGTCTTTGCTTTTGGCAGATGCTGTGGTCCCGGGGCTGTTTGCTGCTGAGTGTGATGAGGCCGGGATGAGGATCAGCACCTCCAAGTCTGAGGACACGTTTCTCAACCGGAAAAGGGTGAATTGCCCTCTCCTGGTGGTGGATGACTTGCTGCCTCAGAGGAGTTTGAGGGTCTTGTTCACACGTGAGGGAGGAAGGGAGTGGGTGGATCGGCACGGCATCGACAGTAGTGTCGACGCTGTACTTGTTCTGTCGTGGTGAGGAGGGAGCTGAGCTGGACCGCAAAGATTCCACTTTACCAGTTGATCTACGTTCCTACCTTCACCTATGGTCATGAGCTCTGGGTAATGACTGAAAGAATGAGATTACGGATACAAGCAGCAGAAATCAGTTTCCTCTGCAGTGTGTTTAGGCTCAGCCTAAGAGACAGGGTGAGAGCTCAGACATTCAGGAGGGGTTCAAAGTAGAGCCACTGCTCCTCCGCATCAAAAGGAGCCAGTTGAGGTGGTTGCAGGCGTCTATCTAGGATTCTTCCTGGACGGCTCTCTGGGGAGGTGTTTCAGGTATGTCAAACCGGGAGGAGGACCCAGGGCAGACCCAGGACATGCTGGGGAGATTATATAGCTCAGTGGCCTGGGAAGACCTTGGTATTCCACTGGTGGAGCTGGAGGAGGTGACTGGGGAGAGGGAGGTCTGGGCATCCCTGCTTAGACTGCTGCCCCCATGATTCTCAAATGGGTCCTCAGGGACCCCAGAACACTCCCATCTCCCTACCAGACAGCCCATGTGCATCAACATTTATCATCTGGTGGGGAAGGGGGTGCTGAGGACTGGTTTGAGACACACAAATGTAGTGCAATCATCATACCAAATCACACGATTGGCACCAATACCGTTATACATTGTCTTCGATATTTAAGAACTACCTGCAGTCACTGGGGAAGAAAGCATTTGGATTTCTCCAAATGTTAAGTCACCCAGATGTAGGAATAGGGGAGAAAGACCATGGCACTTTTTTCCATTTCTCAGGGCCCCAGGTTTCGTGATGCTTAGTGTGTATAGTGTGTATACCTGGTTATGGGCCTTTGTGCACTGGCTTTGGATACAAGCGATTTCTGAATATGAACCCAGCTGTTCACCGAGCTCTGTGAATTCCACAATGTGCGGTTTTTATGTGGACTGCGTCACATCACTGTACATGGAGCCGATTTGGTTCAGTTTTGTGCTTATTTCTGAGACCCTACTTTTGTTTAGTGAGAAATGGGCTAACTTCCCTGTTGGTGAGTTTGCGACTTGCAAACGCTGTTTCTCTCTGTAAGTGCCATTTGACTATATTTCGCCATCGTGATTTTTTAAACTTCCCCTTGACACATTAAGTGATTTTGCAGGTTTTGTGATTTAAGTCTTCAGCAACGAAGGCACAGACACTTTGGAAATACAGTGGTACCTCGGTTCTCGAACTCAGTATAACTCGAATTTCTTGAAAGTCGAACAAACCAGTTTGACCTAGAACTTTATCTGAATAACAGAAGTCGAACCGTGAATGCTGACCTAATTTAAATTGTACGGGCCAGGAAATGAGTCATACTACAATGCAATTCTTACATAAATGCCTTCTTCATAAACTGGACGATTAACCAAATAAAGCAGCGGAACATTACAGTAACTAACAATAAATAAACCACTAACTTACGTGTACTATTAGAGCATTTATGTCATTTATTTAAACTTTATTTTACCAAGTAAATTAACCGAAAACGAGTTCTCACTGCTTTACGTAATATTCGGGAGAAATAGCAGATTATGCATCGGAACTGCCTGGGATACAAACGTCATGCATGTAACTAAACTCTTTAGCCAATAAGGGAAAAGGTGTGTCGTCACAGAGGCGGTTCCAGTTTGTGCAGCTGGGTGAGAGGTCGCAATGCATCTAACCATAATGCATTGCGTCAGGATTACAATGCGTTCTTTTAAGCCAGCGCTGTAAGCAAGTCAAACGTGCCCAATTACCGGACTGGGGAAACAAACTGAAACGCGGACTTAATACAGAGGACTAAAGACAACAACCAGAAAGCTGATCACATGGGGATCCCATACGAGGTTAACGAGGGGGTGTGGCATACGGAAGGAGCGGATGATCGGGGCAGGACAGGGGTAATGTTGGGATAAGATCTTCATCTTGGAAGCCATTAAGAAAAAATGCTGTTCTTGTTCTAACCTGGTTATTTTGTGTTTAAATGCTAAAAAAAATATTTAGGTGTAATTTTGGGGGGCGGGAACCAATTCATTGGTTTTCCATAATTTCTTATGGGAAAAATTTGATCAGAACTTGAACTTTTTAGGATTCGATCTAGAGTCTGGAACTGATTAAGTTCGAGAACTGAGGTACCACTGTAGTTGTCTCATCTTGCTTTGGTAACTCATGCTAAAGTACTGATTGTCTGGCCTCTTTTATAGAATTACACCTACTGTTAACTGACGTCCAATCTAAGGTGACTCACATTTGTAGCTGTGTTTGTAATTCTGATTTATTCACGTCAAACAAAGTTTTTTATTTAGTCTTTTTTGACTCCCTGCATGTTTCAACATGGAACTCTGCTGATTTGTTTAGCATATGTAATGTTTTGTATATCCTACAACTGATTTATTTGTGGCTCTTTTCTGGATAAAAGTAGACAAGAGTTGTAAAATGAAATATGCAAGTCTGGCTTTTCATGAAATGCTTTGCATATCACCAGAAAAGTATATATTATGATATACTTAGGATATATTATAAGTATATATCCTCACTTTTCAAGCAATAAACAGTTGTTAGAAAGCTGACCATGAAAATACATGTGACTGACGTAAACATTAAAACAGTACTTCAGAGAACAGTACATAGTACATAGCATAATACCAAGAATGACTAATCAATGTACTTTTCAGATAAAAATAATAGTAAGCAGTAAATAAAATAAAAAAAGACAGCTTGCTCATGGATGACAGCAGCTGAGGGTGACTGCAAATGATCCAGTGATCCCACCCAGGGGACTGGGAAAGGACCAGTGCAGACAGATTAAGTATACTGGGCCAGGCCAACATGCTGATCCATCATGCAGACGTAGCTGCTGGCTGGCTCTCTGGGTCCAGCTATCTGTTATCTTAGGGCCAGATGGCCCTAAATTTGAGGCGGGAGGAAAAGCTAAAAATGTTTCTGCTAGTGAACAGTTCAGTGAAACTGAATTGCCCAGGTGAATGTAAGTATGGGAGCATGGTGAAGTATACAGACGAGATACAGAGGGAGTCTTGGGATAGTCGACACCAAAGAAACCCGAGGAACATCCAGAAAGAGTCACCCCCTGCATTGCTGGGCTGACTGCCCAGCTCACAGTCAGCTCTGTGGTCAGCAGGCTGCCTTTCCTCAGCACATTTATAGGGCAGAGATGGATTTTCCCTTTTGAGTGCCCAAGGTGTTTGAATCCAGATATGAGTTTATAGATTATTCTATAAAATTGGAGTTCTCTAAAAAGATTCTTCCTTTTTATCTCCTGACCTTTCGGTACAGTACAGATAATAAACATCTTTTGAAGAAAGTCAACAGGCTGGACTGTGTTGGAGGTAATATAATCTGTAATATACAATCGAGCACATCTGTTTAAGGCTGTCAGGGGTGAAAGTTGTAGTTTATATTTCACAGCAATAATAGACAGGAGCTTTCCGAACTAATATACTCACACATTTTATTTTGATGAGTAACTCTCACTGCTGCAACTCATTGAAGACATTGTAAGGAATCAACTGAACATCCAGATTGGATTTTGCAATAATCTGTTAATGTTGTATGGAAAGGAAAGATCAGCTTTATGCTATATGGACAACAAAAAGACATTACGCATTTCTAATGTATATATGTATCGATACGGTCAGCTGTAACACCAAGATCTTTTGTGGTGGTAGCTATATTCACCTCAAAATCATTACATTTGTCTAAAAGCATGTGAATGTCAGAGCAAATTACAGTCACTGACATTTATACAGATTTCATGCTGAGTGTCCAAATATTTCGCTGGGTTTACAGTTACACAGAGGCGTGTGTAAGCAGCATAGATACTCTTGTGAATAATATTGGCAAGGCCTAGCATATGCAGGCAAAAACAAAGGCAGCAGGCCTGGCACTGGGCCATGTAGAAAAACACCGGACCTGACCGCATTGTGACGATGCACCATTTATATCGCTGACAAACTGGTGATAGTCTGACAGATAGGACCAGGGGCGTAGGTAGTAGATCCGGGATTCCAGACAGAATGTCATGTTGTAACTTGCTGTCAAATTTTATGTATAATTTTATGCATTCAAGTGTCCCTATAAAGTGCCAGGCCCCCCCCCCCCCCCCCCCCCGCCCGCACCACCCCCCCATCCCCCGCCCCCCTCCCACCTACACCAACCAACAACCCAC
>JAABNY020000040.1:13654359-13664803 GCA_015164015.2 Brevimyrus niger | reverse complement strand
AATGATGTGTGAGTGAATGGTGTGTGAATGATGTGTGAGTGAATGGTGTGTGAATGATGTGTGAGTGAATGGTGTGTGAATGATGTGTGAGTGAATGGTGTGTTAATGGTGTGTGAGTGAATGGTGTGTGAATGATGTGTGAGTGAATGGTGTGTGAATGATGTGTGAGTGTGCCCTGCAATGGGTTGGCGCCCCATTCTGAGTTGTTCCCTGCCTTGTGCCAGTAAGGATCCGCTCTGGACTCCCTGCGATCTTTAACTGGACAAGCAGGTACAGAAAATGGATGGATGGACATAATTTATACGTTTTCATTTTTATGTGGCATTTATTATTATTATTGATAGCAGCTTTTTATGCACTTAACTGAAAAGCCTCCATCTTTCAAACACTTAGTCAGTAAAGGGTGAGGCCAGGAACTACAAGCCCAGTTGCCCTCCTCCTGAATGTCAACCCATCACAGGGTATGTTTGCCAATTTGGAGAATTAAATTTAACTGTAAATTCAACCGAAACCACACAGCTCAGAAGAACACGTGAGGTCAGGGCACACACACATACAGCAGGGGCTGCATTCGAACCCTCAACTGTTTTGGTTTCCAAACATTAGACAATTCCCTATCCTCTGTAGCCTATGCATACTGGCCAATGTTAATCACATTGTGGAAACACAATCAGAACTGCTGGAGTAATTAGAAGTGTTTGATGCAACAGAAAGTCCTGCATTCATGCTTAAGCCCCAATACGGTGCTTTGTCAGAAGGGAACCGTCCAGTTCCGGCCGGGCCGCAAGGGATGGGCCCTGAGAAATCATATGAGGCCATCATCGGCAGCGAGAACGTCAAGCTGGCAAATATAACTAATATCCCAGCCGTCAGTACTTAGCTGTAATAATTTTATCATAATTTATAATATCATGACATTTTTATACCGGATATAAAAGACAGAGAGGCTGTCATATATCAAATTAGGCAAACAGCAGGATTTCTCGCACCATTACATTTGATCACTCTTTTCCTGCAGTTTACTGTCTCCAGCATCTAGTCAACAAACCAGCAAGCTGACTGCATGCATTAGAGACATAATTCTGAAAAAAAAATGCTTAAAATGTCATTTAGCACTAATTAAGACATTAATACAATAATTAAAGCCCTTAACACTTGTGGTATTAAGGCCAGAAGATTTTGTTTCCTATTTAATAAAAGGATACAAAATCCTTATGCAGCCCTTTTAAAACTGAAAAAGGATGATATCCAACAGATTACCAAGCTTCTATAAACCAGTAAAACCATATTTATCAAATATTGCAATACTTGTTAGTGTCACCATCTTAATTCTTTCATTTTTTAACCATCAACAGCATTAGTTCTCAAATGCATGCTTACTTGTTTAGCAGATTCTTTTATCCCAAGAGACAGGAAATTTATGGAGCCGGGTCAGCAAGCGCCCTGGAGCAGCAGAGGCTTAAGGGCCTCGCTCAGGGGCCCAATGGTGACATCACTCTGAAATGACTCTGGTCACTTATTGGCCATTTGCAAAGGTACATTGGAAAGCTTTTTTTTGCCTCCCCCATCTTGCTCTCTGGGAAACACACAGACAGGTGAGAGTAAGGCTGGGCGGACGGCAGGGCTGGGGGGGGGGGGTCACCTTTGTTGAAGGGTCAGTGAGGGTACAGTGCCTCAGGAGATGGGGGGTTAAGGGCCTGGCTTAAGGGCCCATGGACATGAGACTATTCGGAAAGGACTGGGGTTCAAACTAGCGACCTTCTGATCACAGTTACAGAGGCTTAGCTTGCTGAGTCACACACCACCCCCGCGTCCCATCACAGGCACATGAGCACTACTCATTTGACGTGATTCATAATAGGATGTGACTGGCTTGTGCCCCATGCCTTCTGCCCTGTGCTACCTGGGATGTGACTGGCTTGTGCCCCATGCCTTTTGCCCTGTGCTACCTGGGATGTGACTGGCTTGTGCCCGATGCCTTCTGCCCTGTGCTACCTGGGATGTGACTTGCTTGTGCCCCATGCCTTCTGCTCTGTGCTACCTGGGATGTGACTTGCTTGTGCCCCATGCCTTCTGCCCTTTGCTATCTGGTCTGGGCCTAACACTAACAATGAATGGAAAACTGTTTATGACACGCAGTCAATGGCCAGTTCATAAGTACACCTGCTTGCTAATATACATCCATACAGTGAGCCATGTGGCTGATACTGACTTTTTCCCCGCATACAGACAAGGTCAACAAATTCACAGACTAAGTATTAGAACAGCTAAAATACATGATCTACATGGTTTTAAATATGACATGATTGTTGGTTGCATTTACAAATTGTTTGTGAACAAACAATCATAACCAGCATTAAAATTGTTGTTTCTAAATAAGCATTTAAGGTGAAGTAAGAAGATTTTATTTAGAGCAGATTTTATGTGTTTAGTAATTAATAAGATTAAATATTTATTTTTCTATAATTAGTGCTGAACTGCTATCATTAAATATACCTACAGGCTGAGGCTAGGGAGCTGCATTGTCTTCCTGACACACCTCAATCATATAGGCCCCAATAAGAAGGCTCAGCTTTAAGTTCAGTTCAATTACTCACTAAATTGATGTCTTAGTTGTGGTGTGGGCAGGTTATTTGTAAGGAATGGCAGCCTTATCACTGTAAATTATTTTAGCCTAACAGATGGACTTCAAAGGACCCCAATTTCACACACGTCAGCCATGTTTAGCATCATGCATGACTTGTGTAATGATTTTTGTTCCACAAACCCGATAGGATCATATATTCACATCTTCACATTGAATAAGGGATGTTTAGGGTATGGAATGCTGAGCTTCATTCATGATTAATGCTTCAGTTGGAACTTTCAGTCTGAAAAAATATGGATCCCCCTCAGCAGATTGTGCCAAGCAGGGGCTGGGGGGGTCCACTTGGTAGACCTGGGGGCCTGGCCTATATCTGCCAGGGTTTCCATGCCCCTCTGACACCTTTTAATGTGATGATCACAAATCAAACATTTTCATTTTGACAAATCGGTTTACTTAATTTGACCAATTAGCCTATTTCCCATTTGATGTTACTGTATCCATTCTATACTGTTTTTGAAAAGACAGCTCAAACTTTGGGCACATTTATTATGTGTTTGTCCACGGAACAAGTCCAAAGCAGAAGAAAGGTCCACCAAACACCGACCACCCACTGTCAACACTGTCTACTTAGCTATCAAGAGGCATTGTGTTATATCACACCTAGATCAGCCCAGTCCTCCTCACTAAACAAGCAGACAGAAAGGGTGCTTTCCACTTTTAAAAGGGTACAGAAATCAGTGACTGATTAGTAGCTGAAATCGTTATACATTCAAACACACACACACACACACACACACAATCACACACACACACACACATACGTGCGCAAGTGTGTAAATATATCTTTGTATCTTTGGGAAAGATATATTTATGTATTTGTATATTAAGATATATTTATATCTTTGGGACGCTCCATTTATTTCTCTGGGGGAAACTCAAATCCCAGCATGACGACCTTAACCCCTACCCAGCCTTAACCTTTACCATGAGTAACCAAACAAATTTTGAGGCTTTCTGGATTTTTGCTTTTTTGACTGCATTCAGAGGTCTTTGTGGGGACCTGAAAAATGGTCTCCACAATGTCAAAATACCGGAATATAAATATAATCCACACACGTTTTGCTACACAAAATGTGCCTGTAAGCCAGAGCAGAAAAGAGGCCTGGATTTCACAACAAAAACTGATGAGTGCCCAAAATGTAAAATGGTCCCAGGACCAAGCTGAACAAGACTAGCATGCTTTATTTAAAAATTCAAAGCTTTATGCTTGACCCAGACTCAACCCAAGATCTTATCGGATGGAACAAGAAAGCTTTTGAAGATTGAAAGAAAAACGGAAAAACTAAAGTAATGGAAAATATTAGAGAAAACCAAAGTCGGCTAAAGACTTTGAAACTGGGGCAGAGAAATACCTTTCAGCAGGACGATGATCCTAAGAACAGGGCCAGAGCCACAATCGAGCAGCTTAAGAATAACAAAGTGAATGTCCTTGAATACCGCAGAGTTCCGATTCTGTGAATCCTATTAAGGATTTTGGGGGGAAACACTGAAGACCGCTGTTCGTAAGCAAACCCCGGCACGAGTCGAGGGGCCTCAGCTAATCTGCCAAGACGGATTCACAGAAATTGCCAGCGTGTTCAGTCGAGTAAGAAATGTTCCCCAAAAGGCTTGTGCTTGTAATTGCCATATATCATAATGCTTTGTACAAAGGGAATTTCATACGCCCGCAAACTCTATTCCTGTAACTAAAGCTTGATGGTATTGAGCACTTGTCCACGTCGTTTTTTTGTGTGAATACCACAGAGTACACATTTACTTTGTATGCATTGATTTATCGGAAGACTGTGAGCTTAATGGGTTACTTATTTATACACCATTTGCTTGCCTGCATAATTCATACAAGGCTATCGTATACCATCTGCATGGTAAACGCTCCCCATCATCAGATACGTCATCGTGATATTTATTGAGATTTACGTGTTCCTCCAAAGCTGCTGCTTGCTGCACCTCTAACATAGCTAGGGCTCTAATAATATTCGTTGATGTATTTTTGATGACCTCCCTGTGATTGCTTTTTCACCAAGGGCACAAGCTGTGAGCTGGAGAAGGGATTACACTGGCATTGCATTTGGAATTGTTCTGGGGCTTTTGGTGGTACAGCAGATTCTCGGTATGGTTATTGAAAGCCCGGGATGAAACAGAGCTGGATGGATGCATATGAGTGGCCTGCCAGCCCGGGCCGGTCCTGAGACGCAGCCCCGGCCCAGAGGCCTGCCCTGTCGCCCTGCTCCTGTCGCGACGGCTCGCACATTGTGCGCTAATGGCTTTGAAGCGAAGCCGCCGTTATTTCATCATGCCTCTGTGCTCTCAATCCATAAAAAGCCTTGGAAGGATTTACCTCAGAGTCTGGCATGATAATAAAGGGAACGCCGCCCTCCCGCTCTGTACCGCACAGCGCCCCAACCGGGGCAAATTAGGACTGCAGGAAATGGGGAGAAGCAGACATTAGCAGCAGGATTAAAACGCAGCTGCTCATTTGTGCAATTAACCTTGGAGACTTGGAAATTGCTCAGAGATGATGAAATTGAATCGACACCACTCTGTTCAGACCTGTTTTTCATAGAGAAGAAAATGGGCTTCAGTGGGCTGCCTGAAATATGAGTAACACTTTATTTAAAGGTGTCATATTTATTGCATTAAAGTTAACTTCATAATGCGTTATAATAGTCAGTATAAGAATCGATAAAGCATTATAGCATCTTCTATTGACAGTCATGTGACATTATAGTGTTGATTATAATACTTCATAAACTTTCTATAGTTAATTTTAGATGAGAGCTTCAGAAAGCATTCACAATGCATAATAAATACTGGCTATATTGTTCTATGCTTTTTTATAAATATTCATTGCCATATTCATAATGTTTTATGCAAGCTTTTCAATGTGTCATGAACGTGTTCAGAGATTATTATGGACATGGCATCCACACTAAATGTTTTTGGCAGGACAGGTGATACGGATTGGAGGAGTAATTGTGCAGGTCATTATGGATGTGTGGTTCCTTTAAACCAGTGAGAATAAACATATTCCTTATTCACTTGTCCTAAAGTTAACTCCAATTATGACACTGCAGAGAGCTATTCAAGGCATGTGATAGTAGGGTGTTTCACAACTCGGGGCTCTGACGTCATGTAAATGATGTAATACTTTTTTTGGTAACACAATAGTAGCAGTTATGCATTATGGGATGTGTTTTCATTAGCGTGTTAGCAGAAGTCCAGGCCCTAATTGTACCATACTAACTTGTTTACTACTTATGTACAAATCATGAACAAAAATAGTAATTGCATGAAATAACATGAACTTATGATTAATGTTGAACAAGCACGGGATCAGTACGTAATTAACATTAGTTAACTAACAGTAGTTTATGGTCATCACATTACCTAAGAGTGTACATTATCTGTGTCTCCTAAAAGTAAAGTGTTACCATCCTTTCTATATGGTATATCACTCAACATTCAATAATTCATGGAATGAAAAGAGAATAAAACAGAAAACTAAGAGATAATGAAAAGGAAACAAATCAATATACCAGGAAAATAGGCAAACAAGACAGAAATGGATACGATCAGCAAGAAAACACCAAAATAAACAAGTTTAATTAGTGTTTGTAATCATGATAGACAGACCAAGGTGCTTCTGTCAAGCTGATCTGGCAAAGCTTCTCTCTGGGCCTTGAATACGGAACGGACGTCACGGCAAACAGGCACCGTCATGATAACAAAAAAAAAAACATGGGTAATCTTCCATTTTCGTTATTCACAGATGATTTGCCACTGGCCATGAAGAAAGAAGGAAAGACGACAGCAGCAAGTAGCATTTTGTAATGCTAAAATCCTATATCCTACAATTCCCACATTCATAGATTTGGGAATATTTCGTGTTGCGTTGTGTACAATGACAAAGTGCAGGAGAACACGCATGCACGCACGCACACACACACACACACACACACACACACACACACACACACACACACACACACACACACACACACACACACACGCACAAGTTGCTTTCTAAACCGTGTTCACCTCTGGAGCACCTGGAAACAGACTTTGCCAGCGAATGGCAGCGAATGGCAGCTCTCTCATCATGCAGCAGGACTTGTAATCACTGGTTATCAGGGGTACATGACAAGTGCCTATTTGGTTTAAATTAGAGTGATTAAAGGAAAGGACACATGAGCAACTGGGGGTGGGGGGTAGAGGGTGGGGGCGTGTGCCAATGCCTCATTATCATGGCGGAATAATGCAGTCGCCGCCAAAACGATCCCATTTAAAGCAGGCTGACAGCAGAGCACAGAGGGATGTGGTCGGATGGGCTTCATGCTGTGTTTAACAGTGAGCTTGCTTCACTGGGCGGCTGTCCCATGGTCACAGCATCACCTGCTAACATCAGCTTCCTGCCTGTATGCAGATACCTTCCATTCTCCCCTGTAGGCATGACAAAAAGGATGTTTACCTGCAACCGAGACATTTTTGGCCATGGTGACCATCTGAAAATGTGGCCCAAGCATGAGGGGGCAGTAGGGGCATGCAGAAGAGGGTGTTGCAATGAGACATTTACAGGGCGGGGCAGCTTCTGTCCATGTTCAACACTGATGCTGGTTTCACGTCCACGAAGTACATTCTGGGCTCAATTGATAAGCAACTAGAAGAATCCCCTTTGTGTTGACGTTATTAAAACTGGTTTGGGCACAGGACACATGAAGACCAGGCCAAATTTATTTTTTAAAGTAACACATGGTTATTATTATTAGTGATAATAATAAGAATGATATTAATATAGGAAAATACAATTGTAACACTGTTTTTTTTATTCCATGTCACCTAGAATATTTGATGTAAAAATAGTCATTGTTCAGTTCCGTGGCTGTGTAATTTTAGTAACAATGTGTCTTGTCCTGAGGAATGTTCAAGTTTGGAAATGAGATAGATAAGGAGAGAGAGGCCAGTGAGAACGGAGTAGTTCAGTCCCCCGAATTGACCATTCACCATCACAAATGAAGCTCCTTGACAATGTATCCGTAATGTGGCCATGTGATCAGCTAGCTGGTGACCCATGGACAGGGTTAGTGTGTAGGCATGCGTATGACAGTGATGCATTCTGGGATGCATTTTCATTAGCATGTTAGCAGAAGCCTAGGCCCTTTGGAGGCCATTCAGCGAAACCCTGCTAATCATATCATTTTAGGAGCCTCAGGTGGTGGTTTTGCCTGGATCTCTCCCACTGCTGCTTCCCCTATCCCCCCATTACTCAGCCACTCTGGGCGACTGTCCCAGTGTGAGCTGTGCCAGACTTTTCCCTCTCATTTACACCCGGTTCCCACAACTGGCCCTGCCCAGTATCAGCCGGATGCTGGTATTTCGCTGGTGCTCTTCCAACACAAACTTCTGACTCTGGTGTGGATGAGTTGCCTCCAACCCTTCTTCCACATGCAAGGTTGCCAGCTCCGTTTAAATCATTAAAAAGATCACAGCTGTGAAAGTACTTTAATTCAGTTACTGTAGCCATTATTTCAGGTCAGTCGCTGGAGCGCTTCCTTGGGGGGGGGGGCAGGCTCTAAGCGCGATGCTGCGGCATGAACAGCCATTCATCAGGGCGGCCCCCGTTCCAGCACCGGATTCACCCTGGAGCCAGAGGAGTCAGCAGACGCTGCTCATCTTTGCTGTAATACAGACCAGTGTTATCTGCTTCCACAGATACACCTTCAGTTTTTATTTATATATTTTTCATTTCATTAATATTCTTATTTAGAATGTTCTGCTGGTGTACTGTTTACTTTTTATATTCGTTTGCACTATTTTTGCTTGTCTGAATTTCGTGTAACTTTGCGTCAATAAAGTACATCTGATCTTACTTACAGCCTTTTAGCTTTTCCCGATATCCTTTGGGTAGAAGCAGGCCGATGTGAATGAAGGTGCCACGGCCCCCCAAGTCACCCGGCTTCCGCATTTTCATGAACTGCCTGGCACTGTCCTTTACGAATGATGGTTCTGTTTGCGGGCTGTGGGTGACGAGCCTCTCGGTAACAGCAGGTGGTGGCTAAAGGCAATTCCCCAGACCGGGTCATGGGAGGGGGGGGTGGAGGGAAATGAACCTTGGGCCGCGCTGAGCGGCACACTCAGACGGAGATTCCCTCACGGTGTGGCACCGCAGACCCTCCCCTCCCCTCCGCATCACGTGGCCAGACGTGTGTGTAGCATGACGGCTCAGAACTGTGAGCGGTTGTGTCTTAATGAAGATTTAGTGGGTCACTGGCACAGAGGCAAAGAGGCTCATATATAAAGAGGAATCAATTCCCCCAGCAGTCCCCATGGCCACAGCTATAAAGCCATTCAAAGCAACGCGAACGACCTTCTCACGCATTAAGACACTTTGGCTTTCAGGTTTCCTTCTAAAATTTTACTTAAACAATTATTTTTCTGCTGTTTATGCAACTCTGACATAATTTTGTAGAATATTTTTTAGTTTCTCTAAATCTCGCTGTCACCAGTACACAACTGTTTTGTGACAGACTCAAAGCATATGAAAAACAACAAATAACATTGATTAAGTTTGAATATGGTGGGTAATAACCAGACTCATGATGAATTATGTTGCATCACACCAAAGAAAAAATACATTTGTTAGCATTTTAAAGAGCTGTTCAGTCTGTATAGTGGAAGTTAGACAGGCAGTTGTTTATCTTGTTAGGCTGCCGTTATGCTTTTAGACTGACGTTAGGCTGAAGTTAGGCTTGGTGTTGCCTCTCAGGTTTTCACTCTAAGAGCCATGAAAGCTATTGATTAAGACTAAAGTAAAGCTTTTTATTGGTTTTCCGAGTCATTTTAGCTTAGTTATTATCTTAAAATCTTCCATCAAGTCAATGAGACCTAAAAGGCATTTATTTCCATGAAGCCCATGAATTCATACTTAAGTCTTATATTTTGATGAGCCATTAAGTCTAATTTGTCGGTCGTCAAAAAATTCTATCGGCTTCTATAAAAAATCCAGACAATCTGATTCACCCAGACCGAGTGAAGGGAGGTCCTTGCAGATAAAACCAAGATCTTTTTTTTTCCCCAAAACAATTTCCCCTCCTTTTATATGATATTCTTCCAGAGGCTTTTGTGCTCTGCCATTTCCTATCTAGGCTTGAGGTGATTGAGCATCAGAATAATGCCGAATTAGGTGGCAGTTACAATATGTAAATCTCATCAAAACATATTCTTCCTGAAATCATATAATCACACCCCTTTTCTCCCACAATACATTGCTTCACTTGACCTTTAAATTCCTTGTTCTCCGAGGTTTTTACAAGGATTTTCGATAAGTACAAGGTCAATTAAAGGTGAAGGAGACATAGTCCATCCTATATACCTTTATTCCTTTGTACATTCAGCTCTGCTTCTCCAAGGAGGGCTAGTCGTTTCCATCTCAAAAGCAGCCCGACTGGAATTCTTGACCCATTGGCACGCATAATTATGGAATAGGCCATTAGTTTTGCCGAAACCCTCGGCAGGTTGGCATTCCCCCTCGCCCTCCTTGCCGGCTGTGCGGGTGTTGCACGCCTTGGAGATTTTTTTTCCGCCGTCGGTGGCTCTCCTGGCATGATTAATATGCAGAGTGATCCGAGCGACGCTGACTCAGCTTCCCCGCCCGTCTCGCGCTCGCTGTGCTGTGGTCACAGCCCCCGCAGCAGGAGTGGAACCAGTTTTTTTTCACGTGCAGGTGTATTGCGTGTGAGCGGCACACTCGATCAATGACGCGGAGCCCTTGACAGTCAGTCCCACGGGAGCCCCCCCCCC
>JAABNY020000040.1:13620207-13645484 GCA_015164015.2 Brevimyrus niger | reverse complement strand
CCCACCCCCATCAGCACTCATCTCTCTCCTTTCTATCTTCTCTGTCTTGATATCGCAAAAGCAACGACAACCACTGTGTAGCGGTGAGTAAGAGTAGTCCACAGTTTACATTCCACCAATGGGAAGGGGCCCTGGGCTTCCTGAGCCCTCCCATTGGCTGTCCAGTGTTCCTCACGGCTTCTTATCCATGGAGTGTAAGAACCACTCTGTAAACTTCCTCAGCTGGGCGGCCGCCGTCTGGCTCTCCTCGTGCAGACGGAGGTTGTCCTGCCGTAGGTGCTGCACCTGTACCTGCAGCATCGCCTTGTCCTCCTTCTCCTGAAGGTACAGAAACACACGCGCACACTTGCGTTATCAGGCAGATACGCACCCTCACAAGGGACCGGGCAATGCTTCTTACTCCAGCTGCCTTCGGTAATTACTCCCAGGAAGGCTCTGGCCAAACACACGTTGCTTTTTTTTCCCTAAGGAGCCTGCAGTTCATAATTTTATAAAAAGGCTTGTACAGGTGCCCCCTGTCACTGAATCAGGCCAAGATGTGCCGAACTAAAAAAGTAGGCTGTTTCATAAAAACGTCTTTTGACAGCTCTAACGGGAACATGTGCCAATTTTTTCTATATTCACGAAGATCCCCTGTTCCCATTCCGCGTCCTCCAACAATCTCGCAAATAAAAACAATGAGCAGCCATAAATTATTCACGGACGCTATAATTAGCATCCTCATTGTCGCTCTCAGGATGAAACAATGGCTGAACGGAGTGCCAAGCGAAAATGACTGGAAAAACAAACTTCCTGGAGAAGGGGGGAGTGAACGCCGAACAGCTGAGTGCACGGATCTCTGCGGCAACTGTTTGATCTGCTTCAATTGCGAGAGTTGGGGGGAGTGGGGGGGGGGGTTCCATGTGAGCATTAGGATGTGAGAGCAGTTGGTGTTCTGATGCCTGCTAGTAAACAGCAGACTGCTTCTACTCAGTCCTGTGCTGATGCTAAGGACACCAAACCTCCCATCATGAGGTCATGCTTGTGTTTTACGCTGCTTGGGAACTCAGGGTGTATTTCCACTACATCAAGTACTGTACTTTTGGTAGAGTACTATTGGTACTTTTGCTTTTCCATTGATTTCCGGTTGAGTTCCAGTACCAAAACTGCCAAACCAGCTGGGGTACTTTATTGGTACTTCAATATTTGGGGGAGGGACTTTAGCCCCCTGCGCTATAATCTCCTTATACGTAGTTGAACATAAAAAAGAGCCTGATCTTAATCTAGTGAAGTAAGAAGTGCATGTGCATAACAGAGCGCCGGTGTTAATTCAGTGCCGGTACCAGTTTTTATGGCAGTGGAAAACCAACACTTTCTTGAAGTACCAAAAGAACGGTGCCTGGTGCAGTGTAAATGCTCCCCTACTACTGCTGTAATTAGTTGGCCGGGGGGTGGGGGGCACTCACCTTCCGCAGGTCATTCTGCAGCTGCCTTAGGATCAGCTCCAGCTGGTTCACCTTACCGGTCAAGGTCCCCTCACTGGTGGAAAGACCAGGTCAGAAACCTTGTTAATCTCAAGAAATGTATACCTGGGTGTCATTGTATCTACAGTCAGCTCAGTATATATGCCAGTGTAAAGGGCTTCTTAAAAGGGCGATGCACAGGTGGGCCCTGTCTCTGTGAGCACTCAGCCTACCCCGGCTCGAGGGCAGAGCCCTGCGAAGTGACCAGCTGTCTGCTCAGCTCGTGGGAGACATCCAGGCCCAGGGGCCGCTCCATGTCCGTCATGGTGCAGAAAGAGGCCACGCGCTGGTCTGTGAGGAGAGAGGAACCTGTCGTTAGTACAGCTGGCCGGGGGCCTGGAGGCGGGGCTCTGGCATTGGGGGCCAGCAGATACAGACATGGTGGGCAAACAAGACAGCTAGCAAGTGCTTCCCAAGCTTTGTGCCATTTGCAGGTGGGATGATGCTTTGGGGGGTGGGGGAGGCCAAGCCAAGTGTAAAGCCACGCTCTGCACAGCACCCTCTACTGGACAGACCCAGCAGGTGCACAGCAGGCAACAGCCCCTCACTGCAAACACATATACATTGCCTGCTAGGTTAAATCTCACAGGTAGCGGGCAGCCGTGAGTAAGCCGGCTGCCCTGTTAGCCCATTGGTCCTATCCCAGGTCTCCCTTCTGGCCCCCACAGTTCAGCTTTGGGAGACGGTATGCAGAGATCCACCATCTGCATGCGAGAAACTGTAACCAAACATTCCATGCGAAAGAGTGCGGTCACCTATAACATCAGCGTGATGGTACAGAGCCTCGGACTCCTGGTCCTGCTGAAGGCCTGGAGTGACAAAAGCACAGGATTCCCTACTGGGCTTCCTCATATCACCGCAAACCCACGTATCCCCCCGACCCCCCAGCAAATGCAGGGAGGGGGGGTTATTTGCGTAATACATGCTCAAGGTCATCAATACACCCGCTATTACTCTCAAACCAGGGACTCCCATGAAAGGGCAGCAGCACAGAATAAAACCAGTCGAAGCAGCTGTTCAGGGGTTTAATGTGCATCTCTTATAATTCACACCTTAAATACTTGAAGGCAGTAAAAACACGCTGATTTAAGAAGTGAAAGGACACTGTTATTTTTGTTCCCCATTCTCTATTATCTAGGCCCATTTGGATCTGCATCTAAATGTTTGTTCAGTTACCGCACATTAAGGCGACCATTGTAGCAGATATATAAAGAGACTAAGTGACTCGCTCTACTTTAGCTGCTCCAACATGGGGATGAGGAGAGAGGAAGACAGAAGAAGAGACGAGCCAATTAAGTCGCTGTCTTAACCCTGGCTGGTGGGAAAAAACAAACAAGGCGTGTTTAGAAAGACATAACCTATTACTATGTCTTTACTTTGGTACCTGTGATTATAAGAGAGGTGCAAAAAGGAATACTGTTCATTCTCACTAATACCACTCGCACAAAGAAGAGATTCTGCTGCCTTGTTAGTCAGGCTGGCTAAACACTGGGCTCATTCACCCGCAGCGAGTTTCATTGAGGGAACAGGCCAACGGTTTTCTTTGAGTTGATGAATGGTAATTAAGAGGCAGAAGTGAAGCTGCTGGTTTCATCAGCATAACAAGGGAAAGCAAGTATACAGCAGAGTGTCATCCATCTGGTCCTGGACAGAGAAGAGGTGGACCTGGAGCCTATCCCAGATAGCACAGGACACAAGGCAGCGCTGCCCCCTGGACAAGATGTCAACCTGCCACAGGACGCAAGGCAGGGGTGCCCCCTGGACGAGATGCCAACCCACCACCAAACACGAGGCAGGGGTGCCCCCTGAACGAGATGCCAACCCACCACAGGACACGAGGCAGGGGTGCCCCCTGGACGAGATGTCAACCCGCCACAGGACACGAGGCAGGGGGGCCCCTTGGATGAGATGCCAACCCATCACAGGACGCGAGGCAGGGGTGCCCCCTGAACAGGACACAAAATGACTACGTGTAATTCATAGCCACAGTTAAAACTGTCATTTGACGGCAGGAAGTACACCCATACAACATGGGGAAATGTTCAAACTCTAAACATGCTGAGTGTGGGAATCAAACCCCCAACACTGAAAGATTGAGGCAAACTTCCTGCCCACCAAATGCACCAAGCTGCCCTACAGTGTAAGCTCCTTACTAGGGAAGGCGGTGACGGCCATGCACAGAAGACGCTGAGAAAGCAGAAGGGGTTCATAAATCTAAGGTGACAGCGAGAGTGAGGATCTCTGCGTGTCTGAGCACGGCTTTACAGCACAGCCCAATACAGCACTTACTGTGTACAATAATATACTGTAACAGGCAGCTAGCCAGCAAAACAACTGTCATACAGTGTGCAAAACCAGGGGCTGCCACAAAGACTGTGATGCTGCTGCAAAACAGGGCACAGTGCTAGTTCATCGGTTTACATTCACTAGTGGCCAAAATGGTGGAAACACTTCCAGTTCTTCGAGATTGCAAAACTATTCAACTGTTACTTATTTAATCATCCAATGTATGATATCTGTAACATTCTTTGATGGCTTATAAACATTACCGCCGATATTCGTGCAGTAGTTTTTAAAGCATAGTGCTAGGTGTTTCTACAGTTTTTGCCACAAACATAACTTCACTCATTCAAAACAAAAGAAATTGCGTGAATGAAAAAAAAACTAAAAAACTAAAAACTACAGAAGACTTCTGAGTAAAAGTATAAAACCCAGGAAAACTATGCATTAAGGAAAAATATCAAACAAGCTATTGCATTTACTACAAAAGTCAACGTTTGTATACTATGAAATCTCATTGGTTCCACCACATGTCAATAATTTAGGAAAAGTGTGTAAAAGGTCAGCACAGCCTTGCCCGGCAAAGGCCCCTCCCCCATCGCCTGCCAAGGACACCGTGCCGGACGGAGGGTGCAGACGGACGCGATGTGAAGCCTGGAAGACTCAGAACACGTCTGCATGCTCACAGCAGACGCCGCGCTCTAAGTGAAATCTATGCTGTGCGGACGCATTCACAGAATTGCAACTTGTGATGTGGAATGACCCATTTTTCTGGGTCTTCTCCTTAAATCCTAAACAGTTCCATATAGAACACTGAGTGTATAAGTATTTGATGCTTATATATCATTCCTCTCCAATGTAGGGGATAAGGAATCTGCATAATAAGAAACCAAAATGAACAGAATCCTTTTATTCGATCCCGTGGAAAAAAAAAAAATCAAACAAATCCGGCCCCCTAAAGCCGCTTTTATGGATCGGTGGGGGTTGGCCTAACGTACAGAAAGAACTGATTGAAAAACGAGTGAGATGGTGGGATGACTCGCACCCCTACCCAGCCTGGCGTCGTTTTTGGTGTGGGCAGTTAGCAAGGGCAGAGACAGGGGGGTCCGGCGCGTAGCTTCAACTTCACTACAAGATGCTATTTTACCATATCAATTAACAAACAAAATGGATAAATAAAAACACACAGCTGCACAAACGTTTCAGAATAATATGCGAACATCCCAGGAAAACAATTTAATTTGTTGAGACAGCACCTATTTCCACATGGGATATTATTCTAAAGAGAACGCCCACAGTCAGACTCAACGTCCTCCACATCAATCGTGTCCTCAGCGCCACCACTCTCACCCTGACTTTGGGCGGACGGGAGCCTCTGCCTGCAAGAACACCGTCCACTCTGACAGGGAGGGAAAGCGTGATTCTCAGTGAGCTCACAGTGCCGCGTCACAGCTGCCACCCACTGAAATACCCACATGGGAGCACATGGCTGGCTACAGAAATGAACTGATATCCTTCCTCTTTCCCAGAACCGCTCATCCAGTACAAGGTCACCATGAGCCTGGAGCCCATCCCAGGAGGCACGGGGCACGAGGCTGGGCAGACACTCACTGACACGTAAGCAGAGGTGCCAGTGCTCAAAAAAGGGCATGTTTTTGAACTGCATGTGGAAAATCACAAACACAGTGGAGTAAGCAAACTCTTAACTGAAAACCATCATGGAATCAAACTGCAGCAGAACCCACTGAGCCACTGTGCCACCCTATGACTGGATATGTATAATAAACACACTTCCCCCTTGGATATTACTCAACTGATACATGCTGCGTTTGAGTCACACTGGAGGAGCAATGGGGATCATCTGACTGTACAGTGACACTAAACAAAGTAACTGCTGACTGATAGTCAGTAACAAGGGGATTCACTCCCTGTTCCATCCATCTCATAACCTGTGATGTTTACCTGATGATCACCGATGTAAACACCCTGTATGAACACACTGGAATATCTCAGAGTCTAAGCACGGTGCGACTTATCCAGCTGTCTGCTGCCAGTTGCCACTGGCAGACCTGATGGCCATGTGCGTCACCTCGCAGTGACGACTGAAGCCCCGATCGCTCCTGGGGGCAGGCTGGCATTCACGCCATCTGTCCCTCGGTAAGTCTGCGGCTGCCCATGTGATGTCACCCGTCACCCCCTCTTTCCCCCCAGCTGACGGAGAGGCGAGCCAAACCCCGGCACACTGAATCTCGCCGGTGCGGCTGTCTGTAGGGATTAGCTACGGTCATGTGACTTGCAGTGGCCACGCTGGCGTGGGGGGGCGGTGCTCCGCGCCTCGTCCCAGCGACGGGAAGCCTGGCGAGCCGCTGCCTCCATGACCCTAAAGATGCTGCGGAAGATCCCTGACAGGGAAACCTGACAAACAGCCAACATGTTCACATGCTGAAGCGATAACAGCTCAGCATAAGCACACAAGCGGGAAATCATGGGGATGCTGATTAACACTGGCACCAGGAGACAGAGCGTTAATGCTGCAGAAAAAAATAAGCATGGAGCATATTTCCTATGCGTGACAGGAAATGACGTAGTATTTCATCTGTAGTAGTATTTGTTAATTTTTTTGTTCATGTGGTAGCATTCTCTCCAATAGTGGGGCCAAGCTTTAAATTTGATGGTCAATTGCTAGGGGTTAAGGGCTCTCCCTGTCTGCGGACAGCTCAGTAGCCCCCAGTGAAGGACCCCTAGGCTGCCCTCTTGGGTGCCTGACGTTTACAATCACAGTGACGGTATTGTGGCCACTGGTGACACTGGGCCTCTGCAGGAGCCCTAAATGTGTGGGTACAGCCTTGGTATTTACGGGACTGCCCCCTCACAAGGGTGACACATGCAGGTGAGGACGTTACAGCTTGCTAGGGAGGGATGCAGCACAGGTGCACTATGGGATTGTGGCACATCACACATATTACCTTCCAGAAAGAGAGCAAAGGACAGCTCTGCAATAAGAGGGGAAAAGAAAGCAAGGTCAGAAGGGGAACTGAAGAGAAATCATGGCACAAGGATCACCAGGGCCTAATTTTAACGAGGTAGCTAAATGACGCAGGACTGACACTTCAAGCTTGTTAGAGCTTTAACCTGAGTGATTTCTATTTCCACTGGCTGAACCTGGGCTATTGTGAGGCTGTGAAACTCTTGACTGTAGTTTCTAAACCAATTGCCAGATCACATCATTTCTCCCATCCATCCATCCACCCATCTACAGTCCAAACAGGTCATATTGACAGGGGGCATGGAGCCTATCCTAGGAGGCACTGGGCTCGAGGCTGGGGACGCCGCCACCAGTCTCCTCTACTTCGGCTAATGCACCAGTGCCTCCCATCTCTCCTGAGCTGTCCTATCTGAAGACCGAAAAATCAAGACATCCTACCTACCTTGCTACCTGCTACACCCTTACTACCGGTGACGTCAGAGTTTTTCTTTGCTAAATGTCTGGCTTACTCTCTAGGAACACATAAAGTGCTTTGAAACAATGTAATGTTCGGAAAATAAGCTATTGAAATATAACTGAATTAAAGCCTGGACGGGATGTTAGCGTCACGGCAATTTTCTCTTAAGGCATGAACTGAAGTCATCAGCAGTAAGCAATGCTAACATCAGACACCTGGATGTACTGATAGCATCTCTAGCTGCTGTAGGATTCTGGCTGGATTGTTCTTATCACAGCTTGGTCGGGTCGTGACTCTGGTTCTCCTCGGTGGGAAGTATGTTAACGAGCAGCGGCGTCCCGTCAGCGAACAGCGAAGCAGGGCGACGGAAATCTGCTCAGGTTGGCCAGCTAAGGATACGGCTCTGGTGAAGCGCTGGCCAGCGTGTCCATTAAGACTGGCTGATATTTCTCCTGTATAACCCATCCATCCATCCATCCATCATTCGGCTTAACCGGCAGCACAGCGTTGCAGGGACCCAGAGCGTATGGCAGGAAGCTCAGGACGTCAGGCAGGAGACACCCTGTGCGATATTACTTCTCCCACCACAATCCACGGTAATGCAGTACAGAGCTCACATCTGCCCACATCTGCAGAAAGCCAGGGTCGGCTGAAATCTCACGGCTATCAATCTACAGCATGTGCCCATATCACATGTAGGCTTCCAGATTCACTCTGAATGATTACAATGTGTTTATAAACAGGTTTGCATGAGAGAGAATGAGCTTTACCCGTGAAATATGGCCATTTTGAAAATCTAAATAAGGCATTTAAAAAAAAAAAAATGAGACTACACTTTGATAAATTATACAGAAGGCACCACGAGTACAATAAAAGCTTTTATCAAACTTGACCCACCAGCAGCGGGTCACTAAGATCGACGCATCCGAATGGAAATATTTGGACAGAAAAGAAAAGCTTTAATTGCCCGCGACTTGCAACCGAGTGCCTGACTGTGGAAAGCAGAGGAGGCCGCCATTTTCCTGAGTGGCTCCTTGCAGGGCAGCAGCGTGAAAATGGCTCCCTCCTGGAAATGCGATCTCCATTTCCAATTAACACTACAAGGAGGGACGTGGCTGGGAGTGAGCATTACAAATACAAACAGCAGCAGCCAGGCATGATTGGTGTCGAACCGAGTCCACAAGTAGGATTGAGTAAGGAGTGCTTTGAGGAGACGCGCAGCCTGTGAACGGGCGGCCCGCTCCACTGGACACGGTACCTTCGAAGGCCCGGGCAGCGTCCACCAGGTGGGACCAGTCCAGGCCGGAGATGGGGTCCGGCAGTGGCATGAGCCCGGGATCCGTGAACTTGGACTTGTCTGCCAGGGAGCCGTCAGAGGACCAGCATTCGTCTGGGGGGTGGAGGGAGCTACCGTCAGGCTGGCGGGGCCGGGAAAGCCCACCTTCCTAAAGCGAACTTCCACAATCCCCTGCTTCTGCAGCTCTGACTAAGACTCAGCATACAGTGCAGGATACATGCAGGCCAATGCTTATCAGAACGACAGATTAACACCTTCCTCTAATGATAAGACTAATAGAAATTTGCCATAATAGCATAACAAACGTATTAAACAAAGTTACAATTATATAACTTATATAAGTAGATGTAACTCAACGCACTGAAATTTTCAGAATACACGCTCAAAGAAGTTTCTCAATTAAAAATGTCCTATAAATATGCTGTGAATTTCAAGGTCGTCCAAAAAGACCTTTTTTTCCAGATGTTGTGAGAGACCCCCTGGCTTTTAACCGCGGTTCGACACGGCCACGCCCCATGTGCAGATGCAGATTAAAACCCGGGGCCGCGGGGTCCGCGATGGACGACCGGTGATTAACTGGCGAGCCGGGCCGTCCGCGTCGGGCACCGATCCCACAGTCACTCTGACGGCGCCGCTGGACTCCGGCTCATTTGGCAGCTTCCAGCTCCCGTCCGCGAAAGGTGAAGGGCATGAATAATGAATGAATCACACGCCAGGCCTCATGAATTCTGGCCCGTCTCTCACCCGGGCAGGGGGGGGGGGGGAATCCTGCATGCACAGCAACCCTGCGGGGACGTGCGGTTTCAGAGAGGTGTCTGGCTGCAGCAGGAGTGACACTGGACGTGCTCGAAGGTTAAATTCACCGGGATGGATGCCGCGGTGAGGCTGGCGAATCGCCGGTCTCCCCCGCGGGATCCTTCCAGCCAGCAGTAGATCAGGTGCCTGGGGTAATGTCCTCGTGTTTCAATCAAAAGGACCTCCTCTCCGCCTGCGTGACAGCAGGAGGCGCCAAAAAGCAGCCATCTCAACCGGGGAGGGGGCCACTCCATGCATGGGTGTGGACACCCAAAACTCATCGCAAGGTCATAAGGTCAAGACTCACACAGAAAACCAGACGCCTCAAACAATTTTGTTTCCCTGCAAGACCCTCAGACGGCATAGTGCAAATGGAGGGGGGGGGTGTCAGTAGATACATCACACAGCCGTGAGGCGTGAGTCCTCGCTAATGAGAAGCTGCCAAAGAGAACAGGTGACAAACTACACCTTGCAGCCTATTAACTTGCAGGCACCGCGGGTGGCATCGCTGCGTGCCAGCTAGCGCCCTGCGCATGTGCAGCCGCACGTGGCTCGCTCTGAAAGCCCCGGCGAGAAGGAACAAACCGCATTTTAATTAAGGCCGTCCTTTAAAAAATACACACACACACACACACACACACACACACACACACACACACACACACACACACACACACACACACACACACACAGAGAGAGTCAGCATTCAGGCCCCTTATGGGGACTCTATATTCATTTCTACGTGGATAGCCCTAATCCTGACTATGACAACGTTAACCCCTACCCAGCCACAACCTTAACCATAAGTAACCTTTCGCATTTTTCGTTTTTTAATTACATTGAAATGTTTGTGGGAGCCGAAAAAATATCCCTCCAGGGTATAAAGTTAATGGTTTTACCACATTTACACACACGCACACTGTATATGCCGAATTAAAGAAAGTCAGAAATACTTCTGAAAAAGTATGTCACTGGGCCACGAGGCACCCCCCCCGAAATCACATGGTCCCGTTTTCAGCCTCGTGCCGCAAGTTAAGCAACTACTGCGCATGTGTCGTTAGTGCTTCCTTGCATTCCGCACTAAGAGCTACCGAGCAGAACCTGGAAGAACAGAAACCTGCAAACCGGACTGATAGCGATAGACAAAGTGGCAGTACCGCGAATACAATATCTTAATTATTTCATATTAAGAATGGAATATATTTCAGAGAAGCTTATACGACATCCATGAAATGATGCCAACATAATTACTCGTAGGACTACAGTAGAACAGTTTTATGGACTGAAAATAAAATTTCATTTTTCAAGCATATATTTACTCTTAAGAAATTATTTAACATAAAAGAATTACACATCTTTCAGACATATTGCTGGGTTTTTGTGTTAGAGGTGTCATTTTATCCGCAATATCTGTATGACTGTTTTGGAGCTCAAGATGACAACGACAATGGACACAAACAGCAATGATACAGGTAAATATACCGTGAACTGCGACTTCGATTAGTGTAAGTGAATATTGCAAGGAAAAAGTAAGTGTTTGTTTCGTTGTACTTGATATACACTTTTTAAAACAGATTTATTGTTATCTTGAAGGCTACGGTGCTACACGGTTTCAGTTCAAAAAGAGTTTTTTGCTTGTTTATAATGTTGTTGGCACTTGAATATTATCAATTCTCTACCATCAACGCCGTAATGTGCGAACATTGTAATTTGCGTAATGTGAGTGGACAAAAATGATTGAGTTTTTGAAATGAGTTATGAATCCCACTAAACTACGTACTAAGTAGATCAACGTGGTAAAGTCAGGTGTTCGGATATTTATCTTATGCTGGTAAAGCTGATGCTGTCATCCTATTCACATGGATCGTCAAGGCTAACCATGTGCGTTTTGTTTTCATTCAGTCCTCTTCTTTTCCTATTGGCAGTGCGCTACCTCATTACATAATTGTTTCTGTCCTCTTTGACCACGCCCGTTGATGACGAATGCATTATAGTTACCATTGATTGGATAGCGGGAAGAGAAATAACCCGAAGTATGTTTGGCACAACCTATTCCCGTGTAGTTCCTTCAGGACAAAATAGAATTTTAAAATGTCAATCGTTCTTTAAAAGCGTTTAGAGTAAAAATGTTACTGAATTTATTGACATATACACGATCAGTCTGTCTGTAAAACGTTTGTCTGTAAAACGTTTTTAATAAAATATTTTTCAGAAACGACTAAAAGGAAATAAAAAAGAGCTCGCATCCTTTCTGAACTGCATGCTTGTGGATTTCCAGTTCTACAGTACAAAGACGTGCAATAGCAGGGATCTTGTTAATATGAGACAATGAGTAGGCGGTGTGAGCAGCGTGCCTGCTACTAGCTTGTCTGGTTGGCGAGCCTGTGGTCTGGGGCGCACGTGTATGGAGGGCGTGATTCAAGACGATCCACGTTGCGCACATGGCTGGTCAGGTGGACACGGATTTTCTGCTTCCTGCAGCTGTTCTGGTGTTATAGTTAGCGAATTGGACTTTGGTAATATTTTACATCAGAAACAAAAACAGTAAAACTATGTTTTTTAAACAGTAACACACAATATACATTTTAAATAATATGGAAATTAAACACAGTGATAGATGTATAGATGATAGTATTACTTGTATGGGGGGTGGGGGACTGTGAGCACCTAGCCCTTTTGCCTAAATGATTGAAAGTGCACCAGATTTGAGTGGCCCTTTTCAATCAGTAGCGAATTATTGATTGAGACCCCTGTCTGCAAAAATATACGAACCACTGGACCCCCAAGTTGATCACCTGTCCTGTTTGGTATTTTTAGATCAACCATCCATTTAGTAAACGCTTGTTAAGAGCGGAGTTACGGGGAAGCTCGGGGGATCTCTCAAGCACCACAGGGCTGAGATACATCCTGGAATGGGTTCCATTCGATCACAGGGCAAATACACACACAATCACACGCACACACACACAAATGTGCGCACATGCGCAGAGTCAACAAATATGGACAATTTATACATGCGTGTTACCTTATTAGCATAATTTTAGACTCCAGGAAGAAAACAGTTACATCTAATGGAACTAATGCTGACATGAGATTTTTTTTTCACTTCAGCAGGGGGCGTGATCTCCTACATCGGTTCATCCAGTGCTTCGCCAAACCGCACCAGCCCTATGTCTATGTACAGTGAAAACTCGAATAGTAGTTTCCAGTCACTGGCCTTCTCACAGAACTCTTTTGGGTGCTCATTTCCACCCTCACCCAGTGGATCCCAGGATTCTACTCGCATCTATCTGAGTAGTAGCACCTCCAGTGTGGCATCTGGGGAGGATGCCAGTTCCTCCAGCTCTGGGGGGTCACTTTATGGATACGACGAGGGCTGCAGTTCTGGTTCCTCCCCCAGCAAGTCTGTAGTCGGCCTTACTAGTAAGTACAAGCTTACAGCTAGCAGATGAGTCCTATGTGTGTATATAATAGAGACTGTGCATGAGCACTTGTCAAAGTTTCAGCTATACTTTATTATGGCTGTTTTATTTGTTTAAGAAGCTTTTGCTAAAGGGATTTGCCCAGATGCCAATTCATCTTCTCCGGTTGTTGCTTCACCAGAGTTGAATGGGATGGTGCTTCTGTGCAAAGTGTGTGGCGACGTAGCCTCTGGCTTCCACTACGGTGTTCATGCCTGTGAAGGATGCAAGGTAAAGCTCCGTGTCCTGTGCATACAGGCTCCGCCAGTTCGCCTGTATGGCTGAGAGCAGAAAGGAGCGCTGACCCCTGGCTTCTGTCCGCAGGGATTCTTTCGCCGTAGCATCCAGCAAAACATCCAATATAAGAAGTGCCTGAAGAATGAGACATGCACCATTATAAGAATAAACCGCAACCGCTGCCAGCAGTGCCGCTTCAAGAAGTGTCTGTCTGTAGGCATGTCCCGTGATGGTGAGTTCCGCGTCTCTGCCTCCTGTCAGCCGCGAGTTTACGCCTTAGCGACGTGTGATGTCACCTTCCTTTGACGTGTGATGTCACCTTTCTTTGTTTCCTTTGCAGCTGTGCGTTTCGGCCGCATCCCGAAACGGGAGAAGCAGCGTATTCTAGCAGAGATGCAAAGTGCTATGAACAACATGGCAAATAACCAAGCAGCTGGCCTGACTTCCCCCTCTTTCCCAGGCCAGGCCACTGCCCCCCAGCTCCCCCCAGCCCAGACCATGGCTCCGCCCCCTTCTCCACCTGCCACTATGTCTACTTCTCCCCTGCCAGCCCTTCCCAACCAGAGCCCACATCCAACCCCACCTGCAGTTTCCCCACCACCGTGCCCTAGCCCCAGTGTAGAACATACCATCTCAATAGTTGCCCGGGCCCATCGTGAGACCTTTGTCTATGCCTATGACAAGCTGGGCAAAGGCTTGTACTTTCGCAATGGTGGGGAGCTCAACAAATATGAGGCAAACTGCTGCCCCAGTGGTTACCACCTCAACAGCCTCAACAGCATCTTTCATCATGACAACAATGTATCGACATATAATTCTACGCCAGAACATGGTTCTGCTCACCAGAACAATGGTTACCGGCTTTGCCTAAGCAACACCAATATGTTTGGGAACCACTATGGACCTGGGGTCAATGTTGCTCCCCAGGACCGCAACTGCCCTTGGAAGGAACGAAAAGAGATCCTATTAGTGAGTATGCTGGCTAACCTGTAGACCCGTTTTCAAAACAAGCCACTTTATATACATCATTTAATGGAGCAGAGACTTTTCTACTATATCCACTCCTACTTATATTTCCCCAGGCTTGCCCGATGAACATGTGCCCACAGTCTGACCCCAGCAAGTCTGCACAGGAGATCTGGGAGGACTTTTCACTCAGCTTCACACCAGCAGTGCGTGAAGTGGTGGAGTTTGCTAAGCACATCCCTGGCTTCAGTGAGCTTCCGCAGCATGACCAGGTCACTTTGCTGAAGGCTGGTACCTTTGAGGTAGGTTTTAAAAACAAAGTCATCAGATGGTCTCAACTTCCTACTAAAATACAAGCAAAACTATCACCAGCTGTCAGAACAGGCAATACCTCAATGCTATATTTAACTACATGTGCAGTAATATATCTTTATTCTTCCCTACAGGTGCTGATGGTGCGTTTTTCCTCCCTGTTTAATGTGAAAGAACAGACTGTGACCTTTGTTTCTGGCGCCACCTACAGTCTTGAAGCCCTGCGTGACATGGGCATGGGAGACCTGCTAGGCACTATGTTTGACTTCAGTGCAAAACTCAGTGGACTGGAGCTGTCAGCAGAAGAGCTGGGCCTGTTCACTGCCGTGGTGCTGATTTCAGCAGGTAGGTTTTTTAAGAACCAGAAACCAGTATTACCTTTGATAATGACCCTATTCTTGTATTTGACAATTATGCAAATGATGAAAGTCCAATGACGGCCGGTGGCTTGCTTTTTTTCGTTTTCCTAGATCGCTCTGGGATCCAAAATGTCAACTCCGTGGAGCTACTCCAGGACAGCCTGATTCGAGCTCTGCGTACCCTCGTGAACAAGAACGATCCCGGTGACAGCTCACGCTTCACTAAGCTACTGCTCAAGCTGCCCGATTTGCGCACCCTCAACAATATGCACTCAGAGAAGCTGCTTTCCTTCCGCATTGATGCTTGAAATCCTGTCGTCTGCCACTTTGAGGGAGTCTCAGTGTGGGACAGGACGTTAGAAAACATGCAGAGAATTCTTTCAGTCCTTCCGTGGAGCCTGTTTGATTCTTCCCATGTTCTGTTACACAGAGGATGATAACGACTGTACATAAGAGCTGCCCAGCACAGGTACCACAATGAGACAGAAGACAGCGACCAGGGCAGATGTCCCTTCCTTTACACCAGGGGTGTCAAACTCCAGGCCTGGAGGGCTGGAGCAATACAGTTTTTGGTTCACCTTCATTTAACACACCTGATTCAACTTCTTGTGCCAATTACCGCAAAGCTCATAAGCTAAATCATTTGTGGTGGAACAGGGAGAGTTAAGCTACACAGACCTCTGGCCCCCCAGGACTGGAGTTTGACACCCCTGCTCTACACTGACAACACTCCCAGCTCCAAGATTCTTCTTTCCTAAACCCAGGCCAGTCTTGGGTCCAGTCAAGCACCTGTTATATGCATACAATTTATATGATGTATTTTACATATGCTGATGTGTGCAGTATTGCACAGGCATGTGCATTAAAATGTGACTTTGTAAATACCAATTAAAAAAATGCAAATATCTATAAATATATGAAAACTTAATTGATTGAAAATTGCAATTTTTGTTATATGAAATTTACATGTAAATCAACTAACGGAAACATACTTTTCTGGTTTCATTTTCACAAGTAGCAGTGGAATGTTATCACTTCTCTGGATGTGGAGATTGCATGTTCTCGCGGTGTTGGCATGGGGTTAGTGTTAGGGTTTATGTTCTCGCAGCGTTGGCATAGGCCCAAAGCCTAAATACCTGCAGTTTAGGGACACTAAACCCACCACCCTCACTCATCCAGAAGGCATCATCTTGACGACTGGAAAATTTGTTTAGGCAACGGTGTGGAAAAGGGACCAGTCAACGTCCTGAAAATACCTCATCTGTGAAGTACGGCAGAGGGAGAGTGAGGCGGACGTGTGGCAGGATCAGGACCAGGAGACTTGGTATTTATTAATGACTGTTGATGGTTCTTGTTAGGAATACAAATCTTCATAAAAAGGCAAGTGAATAAGTCGACACAAATGGTCCTAAACCATGTGGCTGCGTGCATGTCCCGCAGGACGCACACAAATAAACAAACAAGTATGGCTAAGCGTCAGCTTAGGAACCGAGAAGCTTTCGCACTTTGACTTAAAGCTGTGGTGAAAATGAATGTCTATGTAACAAAATATTGAAGGGGTAGTTCACACCAAAATTGAAAAAAAAGATGTTTTAGAGGAGGTTTAGTGCTATCTATCCATCAAGACTCTTCTGCTGCGAGTTGCCTAGTTTTGCAGATATCGGCTGTGGAAGTATCACTCTCGTCTCGAACATAATGGGATCGACTGGCATTTTTTCCGTGCCGATTAAAGCACCAAAAAAACTTCAGCGGCAATGTCTCATTAGAAATTATGACCCAGTTACTGTACACACTGTACAATGATACCAATTCACAGAAAAAACAGCCGGGGAGCTCGTATCTTCTGCACAGTGATGTCACTTTTGTGGCAAACTGTCCCGTTAACCTAAATTAATGGAAAAGACATGACTACATCTCCTCTCAACATTTTCTGTGAGCAATTTTACAATTTATTTTGATATGAATTTCAGTTTCAGTTAATATCACTGTGACAGTTTTTTTTCCTAATATATACAAATGAATGTCATATAGTTACCTTGCAATATGGCTACTGTCCAGAGCATAACCATAATTTAAATAATGTACATTAAATGAAGCAGCTATTTGCTGTAAGATATAACTGGAACAAGCACTGATGCTGCACAAAACAGGTAATAATATATTCGAAACATTTTAATGTTATAGGGGTATTTAGCTCTCCGTCATAAGTGATGCAAATGACGCACTCAATGAATACGCTCCTGCAATAATATTTATGAGCAGGATTTGTACAGTTGGTCAAATATGCAGGCAGCTGCTAAGGTATTCCAGCCACTCAGTCAGGGAGGGATTTTCCTGTGGGGGCTAAACAAAAGGTATCATCAGGTTAGCTTCACAGGAACTCCCTCCTGTACTACCAGTATGCTGTGCAAAGGCCAAAAGATTAGTAAATACAAATACGATTGATAAATTCTCATCAATTGAAATTAACCTTACTACTGCTTGCATAATTGTGAGTTTGTGAATATTTCATATTTTAATAGAAAATTCTGCTTTATTATAGCCTTCAATCAGTAGAGCGATTTTTTTTTTTGTGTTGTTCAGGTCATATAAATAAGAGCAGAGCCTTACCTGCAGAGCGGCAAGACTGACAGGGCCCTTCTCTCCACGTACAGACATAAGGGTAATGCTCCCAGTGCGTGGGTAGCCAGCGTCAACACGGAAGCAGCACACAACTGATGCTGACTTCAGGAAAACCAGCTCTTGCCGTGCCGGCTGCCAGTCTATGGCAAACCTATAAAGCCCCAGACAACAGGAAAGCTGCTCACTGGATCAATCTAATGCTAGATCCTATAAGTGTGCAGCATATTAAAATAATCTGCAGTTATATGGATTTATATACAGCAGCTGGTTGTTACCAAGAAAAAATAACCATCAGAGCAAGCAACCACGAAACTTAGAAGATGATGGCTCACACAATTCAATGCGAGTCATTTTCCATGTACCTGGTGTGGAGGTTCTGAATCTCAGCAAGCATTTCACCTTGGCTCAGGTAGCGCTGCATAAGCTCAAGTAGGGCAGTGCTGACATGGGAAATGGGACCATGCAAGGACTCAGGGATAACTCCCACGGTGCCAGGGAACACCTGAAAAGTAGGTGCAAGTAGGATTAGGGGTCAAATATACAAATTTACAATTTTGCTAAATTCCATTCCTTTTCACACTATTCCATCAGACTTGACAGACTGTTATAGTAATGACCCATTGTCCTGTGCAACATATCTTACAGCTGCTCTTATAAGAACATTAACAAATGAGAGAAGGCTATCTGGTCCATCAAGCTTGTTTGGAGAGAACTGTAATAGCTCAGAGTCGTTAAAATCTTATCAAGCAATTATCTAAAGGAAGGTTTTAGCTTTAAAAGTTTTAGCCTTATAAGACATTCCTCCAAGACCAGGAATCATTCTTGCAACCTTGCCCTTTAAACGCAGCAATGTCCTTTTTAAGATAAGGTGACCAAACCTGCACACAAAATTGTAGTTGGGGTCTTACCAAGGAATTGTATAATCTTAGCATTACATCCCTGGACAAACTCCACATACCTTGAGTTGTAACCCAGCATCCTATTGGCCTTTTTTATTGCTTCCCCACACATAAACACGAGGTCTTTCTTATAATCAGCTACCTTTATTTCAGTACAACCCATAAAATATCTAATTTATATTTCTGCTCCCTGCATGGATTACCTTAAATTTATCATTAGATTTAATCTGCCAGATATCAGCCCAGTCGCTAATTAAATTAATATCCCATTGTAGCCTCTGTGCTGCTAGTTCCAAATCTGCTACACCACCTACCTGTGGGTCATCTACAAATTTAACCTGTTTACTGTATGCATTGGTGTCATCATCATCAATGTAAGTTAGGGGAAAAAAGGTGGTCCTAAAATTGAGCCCTGTGGTACCCCACTATGAACACAGGCCCACTGTGACATTGTGTCTCTAATTACGACCTGCTGCTTCCTGCTGTTAACCAGTTTTTGATCCAAGCTGCTGCAGTTCCTAAAATTCCTGGTGCTTTGAGCTTACACACTATTACCAGGCTTATCAGCTTAACATTCAAAACCATTACACTAGCTACCAAAAGACCAACAAATATCTAGAGTGATAAACATAGTCAGCATCTCTACAATTAAGCTATTCTATTGGAGTATGCAATCCAGAATGAAACAGCTATAATATGTTCCTTTCGAAAGACATTCTCACTCGGTCATAGACCGATGAGATTCTATGGCAAACCAAGCTTTTGATTTCTGTATTCACTTTTTAAATATTGGTTTTGAATGTCTAAGTATGGGGGAGTACATTTAGGGGAAAAATAAAAACGTGCAAATATGAACATTTGTGGTATTCATCATGTAAAGCAGTTTCTGTGAAGCAACATTACTCATTGCTGGTTTTCACAGTAGTGCTTGAATCGAGCTCACCAGTGTGTAAGACTATGTTGTAGTGTATGTGTTTTTGAGGACTTGTGTGTTACGCTTGAAGGCAAAGTTTAATTTTTCATTGAGAGTGCATGGTTTTGAGTGGAGGGTTTGGCAGCCGCACTGCTTAGCAAATTTTGATGGTGGCAGACCGATAATTCTTGGCAAAATGTCATTGGTGAATTTAATTAAAGTAAATTTTTTGGAGACGTGTATGTTACGCTTGTGCAGTATTAAGATATTTTCATTATGTGCTCACCCCCCACACTTGGGGAAATTTATTGTGGGAGAATTTAATCATGTCACTTAGTCCTAGTCCCAGCTAGTTGCAGCACATGGAAGAACAGGCGCAGACCTAATTACATTAAGTCTCACACAATGTTTCAGGTTCACTAGACAAATTGCCTAACCCTGCAGTTGGACCACAAGTGTAGGGGGAACATGCAAAGACTGACGGTGCAGATCAAGATAATGTCATCAATAAGGTTTGTAACAGTACACGGTATACTATTGGACCATTCAGTGTGCCCTCAATGGTTCCACGGTACACATGAACCACGGTATACATACGTCTCGTTTTCCAATACGTTTTGGCATGAATAAAAGGCTTTGTTTGTTCCCCAAAAAAATACATCTTAAAAAAACTGGGGTTTTTGTAGGCTAGAACTTGTATAGTATTATTTAATAGCAGATGGCATAAATCTCCTTCATCAAAAAGTACTCTCTGGGGTTGTGAAATTAGAATACAGTAAAACCTTGTATTGCAAGCATATTTCATTCAGGACACGCGTTTATAATCCAAAGCACTCATTTATCATAGCAAATTTTCCCGTTAGAAATAATGGAAAATCGGATGATTTGTTCCACAACCTAAAAATTTTCAGAAAAAGTGATCAATACAAAATATAAAGGATAAATACATAAAACAAATTAACCTGTACTTTACCTTTGAAATTTGGATAGTGTGAGGGAGATGAAATAGAGAAAAGGAGGGTTATTTTGTAGGACAACTCATAACTAACGGAATATCTGTTGGTTCACTGGAATCTCTCATTTTGTGTGACTTTAACAAGGAAATCCAAGGTTTGACCATATTAACCATCTATACTTACTGTGCTGCAATTGTTTGTGGTTACCGTTTAACAGTGATACGCTTAACTTGTACATGTTCTTGTACAATAGAATATTTTTTTTTTATAAAGATAAGACCTGGTAGCAGTCACCTTGCTTCAGAAAGGGTTGACATGCTCATCCTAACATAGAACTCCACCATAATGAAACGGTATCTCCTTAGGGTACCAACTTCATCTTGCACTTTGTGTTATTTTTAGAGGGGCACCAATCCGATATTCAGATCAGTATGGGCACTGATCCAGACCTATTACACAGATCGGATATCGGCCATATGTGATCGGTCCATGTCTAGTACTTACTCATTTAGTTTTCAGTAGTCTGTAAAACGATATTTCTTGCTAAATCAATTTGTACAATCAATCGCATGCCAACATTGTACCAAGTGTGAAGTTTGGTGGAGGGGGGGGATTATGGTGTGGGGTTGTTCTTATATTTACATAAAGCATTAGAAGCATTTTTGGACAATTTCATGCTCCCAACATTGTGGGAACAGTTTGGGGATGGTTCCAAGAAGACTGTGCACCAGTGCGCAAAGCAAGGTCCATAAGGACATGGATAAGAGAGTCTGGTGTGAAGGATCTTGACTGGCCTGCACATAACCCTGACCTCAACCTGACAGAACACCTTTGGGATAAATTAGAACTGAAGCAGAGCCAGGCCATCTCATCCAACATTGGTGCCAAACATCACAAATGCTCTCCTGGAAGAATGGTCAAAAAGTCTCATAACACACAATGTATCTAACCATAATGCATTGCGTCAGGATCAAAATGCGTTGCTTTGAACCAGCGCTGTAAGCAAGTCAAATGCACCCAATGACCAGACCGAGGAAAACTGAAATGCGGCCTTAATGCGGAGGATTAATGACAACAATCACAAACAGCTGAATACATGGGGATCCCACACGAGGTTAACGAGGGGGCAGGCAATCAGGGCAGAACAGGGGTAATGAACAGATAAGATCTTTATTGTTTTGGAAGCCATTAAGAAAAAAAATGTTCAAAATGCAGTTTTGTTACATCTACAGCGATAGCAGAACCTGAAATCTAATCTGTTTGTACTGTTATTCAGTTGAAGCTGCACAAGTTTTTGTTATATTTCCAGTGTGGCTTAAACTGCATTACTTTTGTTAAAATTACACTCCTTTCGACATTAACCCTTTATTCCTGGAAATGTCGAAGACCTGAAATACTATGGTACAACATAATATTGTAATACCATCCAAGCCTACTTCAGAATATCAGTAAATTTTACTAAAATATTTAGTCAGAGAAACTTAGTCTCAGAATGCATGTAGAGCTCATCATCATTCTCTAATCATCATAATCATTCTCGTCCTTATTGGACTCGCAGACAGGGTGGCATTTGCAGGGACAATATAAAGCACTTTAAGGCAATGTAATATTCATTGTCTAAATGCACCATATAAAAATAAACTGAACCGATCTGAATCGCAAACGAACTGGTAATTAAAAGACATTAGCCTCCTTTTACATGGAAATATTTTGGATTACAGAGATATGATACTGAGAAAAAGCACAAGAGATTTTTTTAGCACTGCCTTGTGTCCGTACAACTCGTGAAAACAGCACCAACTTGTTTGACAGTCTATTGGTAGATATGCTCCATTTCTGCTGTACTTTAAATGTTTAAACTCTTGAGATTTATAAACATTGCAAATTATATAAAATCAAATCACGATATCTGAAAATTTTCCAATAATGTGCAGCCATAATTCTAATCATGACTGCAAAGGTATTCTATTTAATTGAAAAATGGGTAGTTAGTGATCTATAACTAAATAAAAGCAGAGTGGTTACCTCCAAGTCAAACATCCCATCACTGTTCCAGGTGAGTGAGAGAGAGAGCGGCTCCAGATGGCCCAGGGACGGCCGGCATGCTTGGGGCGACAGCTCTATGTGAAGCTTCCTCTCCCCCACCCATTGCAGCTTGTACCCAGTCAAGCCCAGTGTGGCCTCCACTGACCGCTCCAGCCTGGAAGTGATGAATAAGAAACCACATTACATGATGGCAAGTCTCTGCAGCGCCAAGCTTCACAAGATCGACTAATGTCAGCTTTTTTCTTAAGTCTTCGTTGTTAAGCATATTTCTAAATGGAACTGCAGCACATCATTCTGATAAGAAAGAAAAAAATCAACTCATTAGCTTGCATCACGAAAAATTCAGTCTGATGTTAGTTACTGAAAAAGCTTCACCTTTAGAACAACTTACACCCATCAGCCTTAACGCCGAGACCACCTGCCTGCCTAATATTGTGTAGGTTCCCTTCGTGCTGCCAAAACAGCTCTGACCTATCAAGGCATGGACTCCACAAGACCTCTGAAGGTGTCCTCTGGTATCTGGCACTAAGGCCTTAGAAGCTGATCCTCTAAGTCCTGTAAGTTGCATGAATCAGATTTGAGGCACTTTTGAAGTGAAGTTCAGGAAACCAGATCCTGGTTATGCGTTCCTGGGCTATTTCAACCCAGAACTTTAGTAGTTCCTGGTCACTTTCACATGTCGCTTTCCCACTGTAGAACATTTAAGCTAAATAAGCATGGGAAACGCAAAAATCTTGTAGGTCAACCGATTAGCAAGTTTATTGCTATAAGCCCCACCCCAGTAAGACTGTGGTTGGGAAAAAAAAAGTACCTAGTCCAGAGTAGGGGTTAAAAAAAGGTTCCAGTACTACCTCTGAGGAACAAGAAGTTTCTGCAGTGGGAATGCAACAGAAGTTCCTGGTTCCTGAAAAAAGTCTTAGTTCCAGAAAAAACATCCAATGGCAGGGCTCATTACCCTGCTGAAAGAGGCTATTACCATCAGGAAATACATTGCCATAAAGGGGTGTACTTGGTCTGAAACAATGTTTAAGTGAGTGGTATGAGTCAAAGTAACATACATACGAATGCCAGGAACCAAGGTTTCACCAACAGAATATTGCCCAGAGCATCACACTGCCTCTGCCAGCTTGCCTTCTTCCCATAGTGCATCTCTTCCCCAAGTAAATAATGCACAAGCACCCAGCCACCCATGTGATGCAACAGAAAACAAGACTCATCAGACCGGGCTTTTTTCAACCATTCCTCCACGGCCGATTTCTAACACTCATATGCCGCTTGCAGGTGCTTTCAGTGGTACACAAGGGTTAGTATGGGCATTCTGATTGGTCTGTGGCTACACAGTCCCATATGCAGCAAGCTGAGATACACTGTGTGTTCTGACACCTTTCTATTTTAGCCTGCATTGACCTTTTCAGCCATTTCTGCTATAGTAGTTCTCCTGTGGGTCACTCAAATATTTGGTATCGTCCATGCTTGACCATCACAGACTTGAACCATTTTGTGACAAATTGTTTGTCCCTGAGCCAATATGAAAAATCCAAAATTTTCCTGGCCTAGATCATATAGTTTAAGAGTTACACTGGCGTGAAATCTATCAATGGGATTTCTCCTTTGTTTGCACGGTCGGCCATTTTCAAATGGCTGTATCAGCAACAGTAAAACCTAGGCACCTGTAAAATAATTGTGGATATACAAGTCTGTGGCCTAAATCCATGTATGTATTTAAGCTTATAGCATGTCGCCATAAAAAATATTTCTCTAATCTGTCAGAGGCCCTGAATCAAGGGGTAGACATAATATTGCCACTTTCACTGTCATTTGAAAAATTCCAGATTCCCTTTATAATATATAAAATAAAATAAAAAAAAAACTGAATGATTTTTTTCTGTCTGAACAAATTGTCAATAAAACCCTTAAAACAAAAATGAAACCCTTAAACTCAAAACCCCATTCTGTTCTTTATATGCAGTAAAGACTACCTTTCACTATATCATTTGAAAGTTCTCGATCCCCTTCACAACATATGAAAAACGTTTGATACGTTATTTGAGCTAGGCTAGAGAAATTCTGGATGTTTCAGATTGGCCCAAGGGTAAACAAAACACAACAAAATGGTTCAATTTTTCAGCATAGACCATCTGTTGAATTGAGCCAAAATGACCCCTGTGGGGTCAAACCAGATGGGTTTATCTTTGTTCCCCAAACACATCAGTGAGCCCTGGGCGCCCATGACTCATTGCCCATTTATCAATTGGCCTTCCTTGGGCCTATTTGGTAGGTCCTGACCATTGGTCACCAGTAACACCTTGTAAAACTTGCCATTATTGAGATCAGACGTAGTTATTATTATGTTTAAATGATCTTCATGTTGGTGTAATACCATATGTGTCAAAATGTTTCAGCATAACCAATTCAAAACAAGAAAAAAGTTTCAGGAAATTGGTATTTAGCACGTTTTAATACCCTTCTGGTAAGTTTTTTTGTTTTAAAAAAAGCCTAGTAACTATTTGAGTTTGAGTCACTATCAAAGGCTCATGTGAGAGCTGATTTATATGCCATCTGAGGCTGAGCAGCAACAACCAACAATGGCAGGTCTGAGACAATGAGAGGCAGTGTTCCCAACTACCCCCCCCCCCAGGTCTGTTCTCCAAGCTAAAATTATTTGTCTACTGTTTGCTTGCAATATAGCGTCTGTACTATTAGTGAAACAAGCTTTTTTTACACTGAAATGAATATAGATTTGTACGGTTTTTTGTACCATGGAAGTCAGCAAATACATACCCAGCCAACCATATCAGAATCATACAAAATATCACATATGGTTTTAAGAATGCTCAAATGATTTAAATAAAGAGTGTATGTTGAAGTAAATAGGATTTATTTTTTTACCACAGTATTGAACTTAGTATATTGGGAATTGTGCAATTTCCCTGGTAGTTGCACAGACTATTAAAATTCTGGTACTGTGACATCCCTACCTGTAACTACTAAGCAAGTAACGGAATTTTGAACTACAAATTATTTGTTTGAAGATTTCTTAAAGCCAAGAAAGGTAAGAAATTGCAGTATTCAAAAGAGGGCAGTGATATTTGCAGTTAAATGTTATAAATCAGGGGGGTGGCATGGTGGTGCAGTGGTTAGCACTGTTGCCTCACACCTCTGGGACCCGGGTTCGAGTCTCCGCCTGGG
>JAABNY020000040.1:13592882-13613658 GCA_015164015.2 Brevimyrus niger | reverse complement strand
AGCATGTCTTTGGACTGTGGGGGGAAACCGGAGGAAACCCCACGACGGCACAGGGAGAACATGCAAACTCCACACACTCCAGGCGAAGACTCGAACCTGGGTCCCAGAGGTGTGAGGCAACAGTGCTAACCACTGCACCACCATGCCGCTCCATATAATGATATTGAGATAGTAAACGAAAACAACAAAATAATATCAAAGCTATCAGATGTCAAACAAATGTCACTGTTGCTCATACCTCTATAATTCCACAGTATATTAATGACAATGACCACAACAGATATACCCATTTAGTCATTTAATAGCAAAAGTAATTTCTTACAATTGCATCTCTAATTGCATGTCCAGTGTGTCCTTCATTATTATATTAACATTGGTGTATGTCCTGTAAATGATTTTTGACTTTTTGACAGTATTGTTTTTGTTTTATTTAACATGAGAACAAACTAAAAAAATGTTAAATGTTTTTTTTTTCTTTAGTGTTTCTGTTTATTACAATTAAAACAAACAATGGCTATTTATGGTCACAGTGATCCAACCCAATGTCCCTTTAAAAAACATAAAAGTAAGATAGATCAGTTAATCCTGGATAGCAAAACATGGGATTTCCAAATCCAGACCAATTTGATCCAGATAAATTTTTCTGAAAAACTGAGTCCAAGCGACAAAGAGAATTTGGATCAATTAAACAGGGACCGAATCCTCGACAGCCTGGAATTAAAGACTGAGGCAGATCTCTCTTGTCCCATCAATTATCAGCACTAAGTTGGACAGGGTCAGCTGCCAGTTTCCTGACTGCGAGTGGGCCGTGAGGGTTTGCAAGCTGATGCCACAAGGTGCTCTGTGACAGTAGACCCGACCCATGAGGGCCAGGACAAAAAAAAGGATCTAGGAAGTGTACTTTCATTTTTGTAATTTTTTTTTGGACCTTGGGACAGACAGGACCTGATCTGTGCCCCCCTCCAAATGCAGGCAGGGACCTCCAAATACCCCCCCTCGTTGCCCCCTTAGTGCACAATAAAGGAGGATCATAGACATCTAAGCTTAACTGCTTACAGGGGTTTCTGAGGACCCATGGGATCCCTAATAAAGAGCTGTACTGAAATGTGGGCACGGCTCGGTGCTTTGCCAGCAGGGCGGCCATGACGGCGCCTTGCTCACATACCTGGAGTGGGAGGAGATCTCGCTCAGGTCGCCGATGCTGCCACCGGCCACGCGGCTGCTGGCCACCGCGGGCACGTAGCCCTGCGCCAGGTACAGCTTGGTGGGCTCGTCGTCATCCCGGCCCCCGTCCTCTGAGGGCTCGGCGGCCCACTGCAGCGCTGCGTCCCCTCGGCCCGGCAGCAGCAGCCGGCCGGCCGTCATGGCGGACAGGGCCGAGGCCGGTATGCAGGGCGCCGTGTCGATGCCGCTGTCAGTGGACGCGCCCTTGATGTAGGTGAGGCCCAGCATCTCGGGGTCCATCAGGTCCCCGGAGCCGAAGTGCTTGTCGTCGCTGTTGCTGGAGGCGTTGCTGGACAGTGTGTTGCTGCTGGAGTGGCTGGAGCAGTGGCTGGGGCAGCTCTTATCACCAGCCTGGGGTACAAGCAGAGGCCGCACAGCGGTTGTCTCCTTCAGGTTTACAGCACTGCTTAATCTGTCCTCTGTAACGTCTTGCTCTCGTATCGTTACCTGGGTCCAAATATAGTCATTATTTTGGCCGCACGTACATTATACCATTACACCAAGAGGAACTTTTATGACATGTGTGTGCTAAATCCATAAGCATCAACATGGAATCGGTCCCCCCCTTTGCAGCTACAACAGCCGCCACTCTTCAAGGATGGCTCTCCACTAGATTTTGTATCTTTTTTATATTTCAATGATGTGTGAGGGGCTTAGAGAGTCCTACCACCAGCTCACAGCGAGGCCTGTGTCACCTGTGACTCAAAGGATCATCCCCTTTAACATGCGATGTATGCTTGGACTTGGTGGAACAGAATGTCAACGCGACAAATTCAGTTCCACAGGTCGCGTTTTGATGTCGCATTAGCTAGCTTACAGCTGTCTGGAAATGCCAGCGGGACGGACAGGTAATCAGGAGCGGCAGGTTTGAGGGCACTGCTTCCTGGTAACTGCATACATCTCAGGGATTTGGTGGCCCACGCTGAGAACAAACAGGAGCAGGACGTTCCTTCCGGGTGCGGAAAACGATAAGGTTCGGCTTGCTAAGGATAAGCAAATGATTTAAGCTAATCAAAGGTGCTCCACTCATGCAAATGGGGTCGTGCCCTTTTATTTAACGCGATTCTGAAGAAAGTAAAAGAGGCAGAGAGTCGCCCACGCTGGGTTCTGTGAAGGCCAAGCGGAGCGTGCTCGCTACCATCCTCCATTCCGGGCTCTAATTAAGTGTGGGATATATTTGGAGTCGACATGCTTTTATACCATCCGGCTATTTCGGAATGTGCAATTAATAACACTTGCGATGAGAATACTGACCATACTCCACAAGCAGGCGATTCCAGAATGACTTCGTGAAAAGTTAATGAGGTGCCATTTTAAAACTTTAATGCTCCCTGTGCAAGACGATTGATGCATGGATGGAACATTAATACATCAATGCTGTATTCCTGCTCCCATTATGCTTAATAGCCATAGTGTTCGACAGATGAGAAATTCTTATGGGGGAGGGAGGAAAAGTTTGGATATTCATACGGTAAATTGGTCCCTTGGGCAAAAATTAGGGTGATTCTAACCTTGCGAAAATGAAGCTAGACAATTAATGCCTTTTCACATTAGATTTATGAGTAATAACCAGACACAAAAATGACCCAAGAAACTGTGATTTAACACTTTCCCTTCTGCACAGTTGGATATCTTCAGTGAATAAATCAGTCAACGCTGCACCTTACACAAGAAGACAACAGCAGGGCTCCCCTTGGTAGCTGAGCCTGAATTAGATCCTTCTGAGCAGCAAACAAAACCAAGAACAAACAGGGCTCCTGATCCTTGGGTCAGGGGTCACACTGCAATGCATGATGCAACCTATCTGTCCGCTGTGGGTTTAAACATCCCATCAGCAGCGGTGTGTATCATCACTCTAACCATGCATTTCTGTGAGGCCCCTAGGATTTAGAGCTCCCCTGCTGGACACAGACAGTAACTCCACTAAAAAAATTAGTTCTCGATTCAGGAAATTGTGAAGGAGCATGTTCTGATAACCAGATAGCTAGTTATGATCTTCTGACATACTCTACTCGCCAATATTTAGTTTTTGAAACATCTGAGTGTAGCCTCAAAAAAAAACTGATTATGTTTTTGACAACACGTCAGTCACGTGCTGCAAAATGACATTGAATGACGGATCACATGTACAACGGTGGTCCCGTAAGATTTTAACGGAGCTGAAAAATTCCTTCCACCTAGTGTTGTAATGTAGCACAACACATTACTCACATGTTTGAGGTGATGCTGGTGTGAATGAACCTACTGGGCTACCAGGTGTGTAATAGTATAGCGCATACAACCATCTACAGCATATATATTTGATGTAAACTATTACTGGCTCATGTATTTACAATACTGTACTTTTTATCATTGTTTTAAAGTGCACTCTTTCCACTTATAAAAACGTTTACTGTAGCCTAGATGTGTAGCGGTCTTTACCATCTACGTTTGTGTAAGTGCACTCGATGATGGTAAAACAACGACAAAATTGCCTAATGAGGCATTTTTCAGAATGTATCCGTGTTATTAAGCAATGCATGACTGTACATATTACAGAAACTAGGGACCGGGAAGAGAACTTAATCATTGAAAATTACGCCACGTACGTCACTTTGAAAAAGATAAGTGAGTAAATGCTAATTAATGGTTTGTAAGTTAATGCTGAGAGTGTAGCTGAATACCACAGATGTAAAGAGACATATAATAGCATCAACATTAAACACACATACAAAACAAATACTGTGTAAAATGAATGGCTTTTCGGGGTTAATCCAGCAGGTCTGCTCTGGTGTTCGTGCTGGCAGTTCTCTGTCTGCATGGGCGGCTGAGGGGGCCTGCTGCGGGAGACTCACGCGAGGCAGCCTGTTCGGAGAGTCCTTTCCCTCCTTCTGAAGGCCTCTGTCCTTCAAGGCATTCAGGATCTTGGTGGAGGGGATGTGCCACTTCGCCTCTGTCCGGGACGGACGGAAAGCAGATAAGTGCGTGAGAAAGGCAGCCTGAAGCAGATATAGCCTCCGCCAGTAATAGAATGGATGAGAAGATGAAATCTTTTTTGGCTACGCGTCAGATTTAGAAACGGCAGACAGCCGACTGACAAGAGACGCCGGTCCAGCCGTAATAAAGCGACTTGTGATTCATGTAGGAAAATTAATTGAGGAAGTTTAAATACAGATCATTCTGTCTGACTGATGAAGACACACTATTCCAATCTAAAGAACACGCTCACTATGCTAACCGCTATAATAGATGCCCCTCAAAATGATCACTGTGATGCTAATGATCTCTGACTACTGCTAATTCAGATCTTTTGTTGTTAATTAATTAGCGGGGCTCCTGCAGGTCCAAAAATTGATGGCTTGAGTAGTTTGTTTGGTGAGGGACTTACCAGCTGATCTGGTCCTTTCAAGAGGGGGTTCCCTGTCCCGCAGCCCGTCTGCATCTAGATGCCCCCCCAGACCATCACCTGAGCCATCGTGAAGAACAGGCGACTGGCAGCTAGAGACATGGAACAGAGCTTAGAGCTGGTACGGGCTGTTGGTCCATCATCCAACAGCATCCTTACTTCAGACTTGCCTCAACAGGGAGAACTAACCCATTTAACCCTTTAAATCAGTTCCACTCATTGGGATTTATTGGTTAAGGGTTTTCCTTCTGTTGGGCATTGCAGTTTGACTGTGTGAGCTTTGAGCAACTAGTACAAATGAGCTAAAAAAACACAAAAATAAAACATGCAAGCTGCTTAAGATGGGGAAATAAATGATGCAATATAAATATTGCACAGCTGCATTTCGCATTTATTTTCTTTTCAAGCATGGGACAGAAGCCAATTACATGAGGCTGCAAGTTTTCAGCTCAGGATGATGCGAAAATGTGCCATGATCGGCTACGCTGTGATCATCATGATGATTTCCCAGGTTCTTAATCAAACACAATCAACATGTGCAATAAATTGGCGTATGATTCGTTCATGCAGGGCCAGGAACCCATGCAGATAGGAAGACCCCTGGGGAAAAGATCCGCAGTGACAGAACTGAACTATCGGCCCTGTCATTATCATCACTGCTATTGTACAGAGCTACAGATCTTCAGCAAGAGTATCTGAACAACACTCTGCACAAACAGGAAACTACCAAGTACCAAATCCTGTAGGGGGCGCCAGCTGTGGGCTGAGACCTACTAGCTGCATTAAGCCAGCTGGTTTCTCCATTGATACGGCAACGTTTCAGGAGGTCTGACATACGGCAGCAACTCGAGACGAAAACCAAGGGGCAACGCTAAGCCTGTCTGTCTCGCTACCATGGATACCTAAAGTTAATCAGGGACACCTCGCAGGAACCGAGAGGGGAGGTGGCAGGGGTGGGGGTATTAAATATCCGGAAATAGGGGGCTATCGCGCAATCGGGCAGCCACCCTGCACAGACGATACAGGGGGTGGGCTTCGCGACCGTACCCCTCGTATCCAGCCTGTTGGGCCCAGGTGCCGCTGCCGCATGGGCCGGGGTCGCTCGATGACGACTGGTTGCTGGGGGAGCTCCGGTAGTGCTGGCTGGGATCCCCCTTACCGCACAGGGAGATCTGGGGGCTCTCCAGGTCCTGTATTGCCCTGAAAAACCCAAGGGATGGATGGGGTTCAGCACACCGCCACCGGCTCTGGAGGTACTACAAGAGAAGTGTCACCCTGGCCAGAACTTCGACTCCCCGCACTTACTGCGAGGTCCTTTAAGATACTGACTGTAGGGAAACAAGCGGTATTGTCTTGTCTTGTAGCTTAATAGCTTAAATTAGGTCAAGATAACCTGGTAGCAGGGGCAATGTTTTCTCTGAGTTACATTACATTACTAACACTGAAGGATGTTCTGTCTTTCGAAAGCTCTTGCCAAGCTAACTCATGAATGTCTGACCTCATAGCCAAGGCCCTAATCTCCTCTCTAAATCTGCCACTGAACAAACTCCCTGGACTTGCAGACTAATTAAACGTCACCCTTGTTTAAGTGATGTGGGGTGAGAGTTCTGGCACCGGACATGCCCTTCGCAAGCCCAAGGTCGGCACTGCGCAGTGCTGGAGGAGGAGCGGAGTCAAAGAACCTTGAAATCTTCAGATGACAATGTAGCAGCTATCAGTGTATAACGTGCGTGGTTATAATCAATGAAAGCAGCTGATGAGCAATGATGTTAATAGATGGTACTGCTGGCACTTCCCAGAGAAGACAGAAGCAGAACAGGCTGCTGGTGGCACCAAACACAGGCTCTTTGTGAAAGACTGGAGGTTACAGATCTTCTGAGTAAACCTGTCCCAGAACTCTAAGTGAATTCTTGGGCTAGGAATAATGTTGCTGAATCCTATTCATTGAATCTCACAACATCACGGCAATTACACATAATGTGAGGTGTTAATGGCCTGTCACTGTCATTGTTAATTTGCATCTGGAAACTGTCTTTTGCCCCCTGGTCTATGCTTGGTGACCCCTGGATGTCATGGACAAAAAAAAAGACGGCAGCAGAGTTTTTATTTGGTGCAATATATTTTATCATTGGCAAACTGAGGCTTTTGAGAGTCAGGTGAAGGTGGAGATGACAGGCAATAAAGAAAAAAGATATTTCCCTTTTTACTGCTATTTCACCCCTAACTAAGGGATAAAATGTTTTTTTCATTCAAAGTTAAAAAGCCTCCTACTTCCAGCTGAAATGGACCCTACCTCCAAAAATCAATGTGTGGAGATGCTCTGTCTTGCACAATGAAACCCAACGCCACTTATCTCTGACTAGAGAGGAAGTATGTAAAGCTGTTTTGGAAACGACCAATCAAGTCAAGCATGCAGGTCACATGATCAGTAGATCAAGGGGAGACTGAGAGGCATGACATCTATATAGAAAGGTGGTAAAACCTCCATGGTACCTAGTAGGTTATCAGCGCAAACACTGGCATCCAAAGCGGGGACTAGGAACTCTCCCAATTAACACCCTGGGCTGTGAATGACGCCGCGGAGCTGTGATGAGCTCTGCTTTACCTCCTGCTTACCGGATCGTGCGCTGAATAAATTAATTTCTCCCTCATTTTCAGCACACGGCTGCTCACTGGCACAAGTAAACACACCTCTGGTGTCATGGGATTCAAATGATGCCTGTGTCATGTGTGTAAACTCATTTGCTGGCTTGATACGAGGTGAAGATGGACCCCACTCTGTAGCTCATTTAAAAGACTTGGCTTGGGGTGGTTTTAATACTCGATAAGTCTTGTGTTAAAAACAAACATGCGCACGTGCGCGCACACACACACACACACACAAAGGTATATACATACACACAAGGTAGAAAGTGGACCCTAAGGAATGCAAGCAAGACGAATGGCTTCAATTATTAACCAAAAGTAAGGTAGCAGCACAGGAGGGTAATCCCAGATTTTTATGAAAGCAGAGTGCAGCCCGTGTACAATCAATTCCTGTCTGCAAAAACACCCTTTTGACATTCAGAGAGACTAATCTTCCAAGTAGCCCTACTGTACCGAAGGCTCCTTCCTGAGATCATGAATGAAAATAGATTTGGAAATTGATTTGTTTCAGAGAGAAATCGATGGAGGGGGGGATGGGGGGAGGCTGCTGGCAAAGAGAAGTAAGATGCCTCCATTTTCCCCCATCTGGATGGAAGGCCCCACTATGGGGGTTACCTCACCCCCCACCCCAGAGGCCCTTTGTGTGTTTGAGTCTTCGGAGATGTAAACCCGAGCGTGGCTGGGGGGTCATGATGGGATATGGGGGGCGAACTGAGGGACACAGGGCACAGCAGGATGCCATCACTGGGAGGCTTGGAAATTCCTTCCGGACAATGAGGGCACCACTCTCCTCGCACCCCTAGTGACCCCTGCTGGGCACGATGCGTTAATGACAGCGGCACACACACACACAGGCGTGGCTGAGGGTGAGATTGGATAAGCCCTGACAGCCAAGCAGAACACGAGCCAATAGATGAAGACAGTCTTCCACATTCCCCATAAGAACTACTCTCTCAGACAGCCTATTTCTAGATCATGCTGCAATAGCACACACTGGGATTTAATTCAGCTTTGCACAGTGCAATTTAACATGAGTTTCATTGTTCTCTACCTGTTATTAATGCATCACAGGACTAGCATCACCTTCAAATAGGACACAGGTCAGATTTTGAGTTTCAGTTACAATTTGAGCAAGAGGAATGCTGTTAGGAATCATCAGGGAAACAGCTGGGCATCTGTTCTTAAGGTAAGGCATTCCTGAATGGTGCTATGGGGAACGCAGAGGATTTTGGGCTCAGTCAGGCAGCAGGGGTATGTCAGCTGCCTGCCAGGCATTGCCTCTTTATACCATCACATCGCCCCCTTCAGGTAGGGAAGTGCAGACTCTCAAATTTGGCACATATGACCTGTAGCATGCAGATAACTGAGGCCAGCAAGGTGAAAATGAGTGGAAAGCAGTCAAAGGAATAAAGCAGACATGGGGGAGGGGACAGGGCTAGATGCCACTCTGGAGAAGAGCAGAGGTACAGTACCTGGAGCTGTCCTGCAGTTTCCTGTCAAAGGAGGTGCTGCGGGGCAGGCCGACCTGGGCCTGCTGAAGGAGCGTCTGGCAGGGCGGCCTCTCGGGGCCCTGGGTGGGGGAGCCACGCGACAGGGGCTGCCCGGCGGCCACAGGCACGCGGTGCCAGGTGGTGTTCCTGCGGAACGGGGTCTTGTACTCGCAGGGGGTGCCTTCACTGTCCAGCTTGTACTCCACCATGGGGATCCTGTATAGCTCCGAGCAGCCCCTGTCAGCACACAGAGCCGGGGTCAGGCCTGTCCCAGGGAGGGGCCCCAGCCATTTGATAAATGAGCTCAGCTCCAGGCAACAATGGTTATAAACACCACTTCAGGTTCTGGGTTCAAAATTCTACAGTGGACAGCCATCTGCGGTGAGATACTTTGGTGAATGAGGACACGGTACTCACACACTCAGAGCAATGGCAATTTTTACTGTCAGGTCACTAAGCTGAAAGGAGATGCACAAGGTCTTTGCACAGCAGAGAAAGTGTGCTACTTAAACCCAAGCATTGATTAAACACCAATAAAATGCTGATTGTTGCAAAATCAATATGTCGCAAAATCAATGTGCGTTATAGATAACCGGTGAGAGCAGTGTGGTTTACATTATTACTCAGACTAATGCCAGCGTTGGTGGGAATGTTTAAACAGATGGTGGGTCCTGTTTGAATGTGACCTCTGACCTTCCCTCTTTGGTTTGATTACCTACAATGGATCAGCATGTTCGAGTGGGAAGCACTCATCCAATTATGATGTGAAAAAAGAAAAAAAAGAAATCAAGGCAGTTGAGGCATCTTGGTTACAGGCTGGTGAATGTGGACTAGTTGGAACACGTCTGTCGTCTTTAATTAATAAACTTTATTTATAAGCATCAGCTTGGGGAGGTGGAACAGCCAGGGCCTGAGGAAGCGAAACAATGTAAAGGATGAATTTCCCATACTGTACTACAGCCTTCTGACTACACTTTACCTCATTCTTCCACTTATCTGGTGATGCAACACAGGAGGCAGCCCTGTCTGGGCAGCTGGTATCATTTCTCCATTTCTGTGCAAACAATGAAGGGCTGCTTTTTGCAGCAAAGCACACAAGAAGACTTTCTCAGCATTGGGACTGAACCTTGACAGACCCTTGAGTTTCATCCCAGCACGAAGCACCACTTAAGCTCAACAGCCCCCCTCCCCCAGCACATTGTATGGGCCCCCATTCTGTGGTTCTGCAATTTCGCACACCTTGCTGCATCAGCACGGAACCACGCGCTGAGTCCACTACAGAGGGCCCTCGTGTTATTTCACGCGCTGAGTTCACCACAGAGGGCCCTCGTGTTATTTCACGCCACATCAGACTGCAGCTCCCGGGCTGACCACTGACCACCATCCTGAGAACCAAATCATGGGAAAACGAGGTCATGACGCTATGAATGGGCTCCTGCTCACTCGGGGTGCTATGGTCTCCCGGAAAAGCCCTTAAGCGAAGAGGTGCAAGGAGACCTCGAGGTCAACTGGGGTTAAATGAAGGAAATGAAGTGAAACTCGGCTGGGCATTACATGCCACTGGACTGTCATACTACAGCACATTTGCTGTGCTTTTAGTGCAGTATTAGATCAATTTCTCCTGGGTCTTATAAAGTCACGCTTCTCAGATTTCCCATGCCTTGGGTATAGATGCTAATTTTACTATTAGCATGACTATTGAGTGTTCCGTGGGTCCTACATCAGCATGACATATAAATAAACCGTACCTTCTGCTTAAGGAGGACTCCTGATAACAAACAAGCGGGAAAACATTATAACAAAACAATGATAAATTGTCCAACGCCTTCCTACCATTTAAATTAAACCACAGGATACCTGCATGAGCTTTCTCCCTGTTTCATAAAGCTAAGCTGGACATGAAGTCCACCCTAAATGTCCCTTTCACATTAGGCTAAAGCAGAGTACAGTGGTACCTCAGTTCTCGAATTAATCTGTTCCGAAATCTGGATGCAATCCTAAAAAGTTCGAGTTCTGATAAAATTTTTCCCATAAGAAATAATGTAAAACCAAGTTACTGTAATGTTGCGCTGCTTTATTTGGTTAATCGTCCAGTCTGTGAAGAAGGCATTCAAGTAAGAATTGCATTACAGTATGACTCATTTCCTGGCACGTATAATTTATATTAGGTCAGCGTTCACGGTTCGACTTCTGGTATTCAGATCGAGTTTTATGTCAAAGTGGTTTGTTCGAATTTCAAGAAATTCGAGTTCTAGTGAGTTTGAGAACCGAGATACCACTGTATAAGAATAGCTGAAAAAGCCTTGGTACTTTGTATGACCCTCTCCCATAGCTCTGTAATGTTTGATGCTGTGTGAGTTGATACTGGGGTGACAGATGGTCCTGCTTCTCTAGCTCAAATTAATTTATTCACCTCATAATTTTGAGTTTTCTGCCCAGAGAGTGAGAAATATCCAAAAGTTGGGGATTAAAACCACGCTTCAGATTCCAGGAGCCAGACTTGTCTTACACTATCTACAGATCTACAGTTGGTGCTCCAAGGAACTGGGCAGATGTCTTTGCCGCCAGAGCCTCTGGCCGGGAATCTGTTGTATGTGTTACAGGACTAGCCTTTTCCACGGCTATTTGCCAAGAACTGGGGTCAGTTCTTATGAAGCAGATCCCCCACGGCTCCCTCCGGGCAATCTCAGCACCGACCGGGCTCTGGGGCAGAACGCTCTGTAATTGCCTCATTGATAGTTGTCAATAAAAACATGGCTTCCTGATAGAGGCTCGTGTCCCTGTCACTTTGTCTTCATTAGGTCAAGGCTTCATTGTCAAGATCCCTTAATCCCCCGCCTTTTGGCTGAAACACAGGGCCCTGCAGGCAAATTTGTGTGTGTGTGTGTGTGTGTGAGGAGGGGTTCCTGGGTCACCTTGCAGGCACGCCAGGTTTCATCTATAACACATTTACAAGGGGTTACCTACCCCACAGCCAGATACATATACAGAGGCTGAAATACTGGATTTCTGCCCACAATCGATATAATCAATTCATTAGCACCGACGGAGGTTTGCCTGCGGTCTGCAAACTGATACTGATCCATAAGGAACCTCTTAGCTGCCTGTGCTAATAAACCAGGAAGAAAATCACAAACACACTGGGTTTATAAAGGGAAACTCAGAATGTACTCAAATATCTAACACCGGGTCTGACAAACTCAGACCGCACGCTGTATTGTCATGGAACCAGGCATTAAACAGAAAAGACTGCATATGGAAATAACCTTTGACCTAAACAGAGGTTTAACCAGCCAGGAACACATTTAACTGATGACTGTTAGGGCTATACTGGCATTGGCATAAATACTTATTCAGGGTATCAGGTTTGAGCTCGCACAGCACATGGCAAAGCTTAAAAAGGAGGAGACTCCAGAATAAATATATGAAAGGACACACAAAGTGGGGCATGCAGAGCTGTCGGTTTGAGCCTCGGATATGGTACATGGTCCACAATTACTACTGCAATTACATGCTGCAGTGTCATTTTTGAACACCATATTCCTGGCCAAATAGAAAGACCCAATTATGTTTCATTTATGGCTTTGTGTTTTATCGCGGCCCTGTGGTGACTAAACACTAAGCGTGAGCAGGGCCTCTGGGATCCAACGCCGATGTTCCCTCAGTGCCTCAATGTCTGCTTCTCATATAAACCCGAGAGGGGGGAACGCGGCACTGCAGACGCCGAGTCAGGCTGTGCCCCTCAGCAGGCCAATGATGTCACCCATCGACCATGTCCAAGTGTCACTCAAGGACATGGATTAGGGACAAGTAACAAGAGGGAGACATAAAGATCAAGGAGAGCAGTGAATGAAGAGATATTTAGTACAGACACGAGGGCGGAGGAAAGGGGAATATGTGATGCAGATGTGGTCAAAAAAAGCTAAAATCTTTCAAAGGCCACCCCCACTTCTGATTCGCCGCCATAAGTCAGGTGACATTTATGGTAAAAGGTCAGATACAGCTAGAAAAATGAAATTATGGTAGGAAAATGTATGCTTCATATGAAGTTGTCCAAATTCTATGAAAATGCATCTGCCTGGACATTATTTGAATCAAATGTGTGGTTAGGGTCAGAGAAAATTGCAGAATAAGAAATATCCCTGTCCGTTGTGTGTGGTCCTTCTCAGTCACTCCCACAAACCCAATGGAAAATAACAAGAAAACGAATCTGCTGGATTTCTGAGCACAGAAGCCGGCATGCTGCTCACTCTGGGTGACAAAAAGGACAGAAGCGAGAGATGGGGGGGAAGAATCAGGAACTGTATTCTGGAACAGTGAGAAGGAATGGAAACAAAGGAGCCGTTTTGGCATCAGGACAAGAAAATCACAGGAAAACAAGCTTGGAATCATTCTGCATTTTCCTCCTGAGGGAAAACTGAAGCTAGTCTTAAATTATGAGGGATATTAAGCCACAGGTGAAGCAAATTAACATATTGGTCACATGACTCTACTCCATTCTGGGAGTCTACAAGCCTCCCCCTTAAAAACGAATCTGGGTTCACTTTAACATGAGTTCTCCACACAAATAACATAAAAAACAACATGAAATTTAGATATTTTCCAATATAATTTTTCCTGTTTGCACACACACACACACAAGCACACAGGTTTGTAATAATATCTTTGTGGAGATTCTCCATTCATTTCTATGGGGAAATCTCCAATCCCAACAACCTTAACCGACCTTAATCCTTACCCACCCCTAACTTTAACCATAAGTAAAAATGCATAAATGCATTTTTTAATTACAATATAAACCTAATACACACACACACAGAGGGGAGGAGATCACTAAACCCCCAATGCTGGAGGTGTGAGACCACTGTGCCACCCTTTTTCTGACCTAAATCTTCATTAATGAAGACCTAAAAATTCACAGTGATCTGCTACTTTGTACACAGGCAAGCTGTCAAAAAGTGAATCGTGCTCTTAGCGCAGGATTGACACGGTGTACGGGTTCTGGCTGGCAGCCTCAGCGAAGCTGCAACAGCATTGATACAGCAGCGTTATCTGTAACCCTGCTCCACCCTCCACAAATGCGCCGTATGCATTACCCGGACCTTTACCTCTCAAATCAAGTAACCTCGCCTGTACATGCGAGAGAACAGCCTGGGGAAAAAAAAGATCCACACATCCATCTTTTCTTCCTGCCAAATATCTGGAAAAACCATCAGTGTATAAATTTAAAAATAAAGAAAGAGGCACCGGTGAGATCCTGAGATGGGGGCTGCAAACAAATTAACCCGAGCCTCACAGCGGCTGGTGCATCAAAAGAATCGATAGTTTTTGTATTAGAAGTGGTGAAAAAATGTACAGATGCAGGAACAGGCAGCTGTTGGTCGGAAGAAGAGACTGAAAAGCAAACAAAAGCGAAAGACAGAGAGAGACAATAGACTGTACAGCGATTCACAGCAACTTGCCTTTGACAAGCGAGGAGAAAGTGGCAAAAACCATAACGGTGACTTACATGGTGATATTTATTATAGCTCTCTAGTCAAACACCACCAACAAAAAACCAATACCTATCATGCTTACTCTCCGAAAGGGGTGACGACAAGGTCCCTATACCTATCTGTTATGCAAAGTTTATAAGAACTTCTCTGAAGTAGGTAGATAAACCAATGTTCAGACTGGAGAATCAATAAAAAGAAGATCAATTACTGAAAAAAGAAAGCAGAGGCAAAGAAAAAAAATTCAAAATGGCTTTCAGACTTTCCTGGAATGCTATTAGGTTAGGTGGTATAAACTTCAAACTTCTATAAAATCCTAGTAAATCTATCACTACACCCAGTTATATGAAATTGGTACGATTTCAAAGCATGTGTTAGATTGTAAACAGCATTTGGTCCAAAAGGGTATGTAGATTCATATAAACACACGCAACACACATCCATCTGGGTAAACAATGGAAACCCCATTTGCTTCTTCTTAAGAAGTTCTTCTACTAAATCTGTTTTTGGATGAAAGCTTGACAAGTAGCAACCTCAACTCACAGCAGGATCTCCTCATGAGCAAGACCATCCTAGTGAATGGAGATTTTAGCAGAACCCCAAGCTGAGCTGCTAGACAGCAGACTTTTTTGAGAAGATTCATACTTGTTTAAACACTGTTTCCATGACTTTAAGAAGTAGTAAGAACGGCAATACCGGCCACTTGGTGTAGGTACCAGTCAGATCATGGGTCGCCTATCCATCACATGGAGCAAACGTGTAGTCAGGCTGTGGTGCAGCCTTACCTCCTGGGCGTGCCGTCTTCATGTGGCGGGATGATCACCACCTTCACCGTCACCGATGTGCGCAGCAGGTCGATCATTTCTTCATGTGTCAATGTGGCCACTGCCACGCCGCAGATCTCCACCAGCCGACTGCCCTGCCGTAGTCCCGCCTGCCAGGCGAAGCCGAAAGGCTCCACGTCGGCCACGACACCCTCGAAGTTCACGTGGAAGCCCAGCTGGCCCAGGCTGTTCCGTCTCAGGGTCATCTCCGAGGTCTCGCAGCCCCTGGTGACCACCTAGCAAAGAAGGGGGGCAGCTTAGAGAGTCCCCATAACAACTTACAATGAGGAAGAAACTCAAGGCAAGGCAGGCTAAATTGCTCCAGACACCTCAATTCCCAGGTGAATGATCTTCTACACTGTCAGACATGAATCTCAGCATCTGCAATGTGGTCAAAATACAGTACACCTCACACAGCAGCCCATTTGTTAAACCATAGAATTTGACATATTTCATGTCAACTTTCTGCTACATGGAAGATACATCAGCCTCAATCTAGAAATCCATCCCATTCATTTTCCTCAACAGATTATTCAATGCAGAGTCACTGCCAGTCTGGAACAAACACCAAGATGCTCAGGGCATGTGGCAGGCATGCCCATCCATCACAGGGAGGGCACAGTCACACACACACACACACACACACACACACACACACACAAACACACACACACACACACAGCATAGCAGTCACCAATTTTTATAAAATAGATTTTCCCTTATGGGGACCAGTTTCCTGGTTTTTCCTAAGGGAAAAAAACGGATATAAAAAAATGGATATTTACCACGTTATGGGGACATTGTGTCCCCTTAAGGATAGGTAAACCCGCTCTCTCTCTCTCTCTCACACACACACACACACACACACACACACACACACACCAATGGTAAGTAAGTCATACTCATTGATAAAAATCAGAGTGTCCAGGGGAAACTCACAGACACAGGTAGAACTGCCACACACAGTTTGGGTGGTCTGAGTCGATAACGCAAAAAAACCCAACATATTTTATATAGCAAAGTAATATTAAAGACCCTAACAGTAAGTCAACCGTTAATTCTGTTGTCTAAATTGAAAGGCTAATTAGAATCAGGTGTATGCAAATGATTAACTTGTCAGGAAGAAACTTGTATAAAAATAAAAAGTAATGTGATTAAAAAATTAGAAAGTCAGGTGTGCTCTCGAGCTGTAGGTAGAAGCTTAGTTCCGTGTGACTACATCATTGATGGTGGAGAATGCCTTCGAAGGAGAGTAGTCACCACGTAAATAAGGTGAAAACATGAAATATCCTGCTGTACAAACACCTATAGTGTCAAGTGCTTTGAAAATGTAGCTGCTAGAGTACTTTCTATGTACTTCAATCTTCATGAGTATGGTATGATGGGAGAGGATGTTGTTTACCCACCTTATTTGTGCTATATAGTAGAATTCATTACATTGATAAATATATATTTAATTATGACTTGGCAATATCATATTAAGAATATTGTGATATTTAGAAAACCAAAAAGGAGATGAAATTACCTGAAATAAAGTATTGCCAAATAGAACCTATCAATAGAGCATGGCTAGTAAGTTGACGGTGTTTTCGTGAGCTGTGGCAACAGACACAAAGCAGTGCCGATAAATGCGATATGATACTACGCAGACGTACATTGTGATGATGATGCAGAAATGATTTATCATTCAGTGCTTATGTGTACACAACATTACATAGGAAAAACACGGGGAAAGCAAATAAAAGAAAAAGCAAATTAATGGCTAAAAATAATCACTGAGAGTGATATGAAAAAAAGATTTAAAAAAATAAGCGGTGGTGCTTAGATACAAACCCATGGCTGTGTTTTACACAGCCATCAATCCCACTGAGCCGTACAAAGGCTGTACAAATAGTGATGAATCAGGAATTTATCAGTGTTTATAGTGTGATTATAATAATAAAATATAAATAAAATAAACATAATTACAGATAGAGCAGATGCTGTTAAATGCATTGTAGCCTAATAGCTAATACCCTATGTCAGGGGTGGCCAATCTTATCCGCAAAGGGCCGGTGTGTGTGCGAGTTTTTGCTGCAATTCCTTAATTAGATCACTAATTAGAGGACTGATTGGCTGAATAGTCCTCACACCTGGGTTTGAACATCTGACCTACAGGTTATCCCAAAAACCTGCATACACACCAGCCCTTCGCGGATAAGATTGGCTACCCCTGCCCTATTTCGTATTTTCCTATACAAGAAGCATCATACAAGCATCATATTATTATGACTGTATTGCTATTTTTAAGCATTTAATATTATTATTGCTGTTATTTGACTGATGCAATAAAATGATGTAATATTGGCAGAACTGTTGTATTTTTAAATAATATTATGTGGTTTGTGGGTCTCTGCATGTGAGACGCTGTGTGAGTCAGAGCAATCACCTCTGCAACCACTGTAGTTCGAACTTTGGTGGTTTAAACAAATGTGGTTCAAACTACTGTGGTTCTAACAAAGCACGACAGTCTTGGGAAATAGTCGTACATTGAATGTTAGTTCTTTGAAGTAACATACTATGATGCATCGTTAATGCTAACTTTCATTGTTATACAGGAAACAAATCCCAGATTAGCAGAAGATGACACATCATGCCCAGATTATTAGAATATAACACGTCAGGTGAAGTTTATCAGAAGTTTACACATCACATCTAGATTGATAGTAACTAACACATCACACCCAGTTTAGCAGAAACTAACACATCATGCCCAGTTTAGCAAAAGTTTACACATCACTTGTAGATTGACAGAAGCTAATACATTGTGCCAAGTTTATCAGAAATTAACAAATCATGCCCATATTATCAGAAGATGATACGTTATGCCCAGATTATCAGAAGCTAACACATCACACCCAGATTAGCAGAAATTGACACATCACACCCAGATTAGCAGAAATTAACACATCACACCCAGTTTAGCAGAAGCTAACACATCATGCCTTGTTTAGCAGATGCTAGCACATCATACCCAGATTAGTAGACGTAAACATCACACTGAATACAAGGGTAACACAGGGCTCTCAAGTCTCAAGCACTGGCCGTGAGACACACGCATTTCAACCGGTTCACACGCCACACCTCATGTTTCTCATGCAGAGAAGTAAGGGATAACGCCCCCCAAGGTGTCCCGTTATATAGAATTAATGGATGAGGCGTGGGTATACGGAGTACAGAGTTCATAGTTGTCCTGGTCAAGTTAGACAGCCAACCAGAAAATAGTACTTGTTGCATGTGACTCCCATATGGAGTGCAGATAAGGTGGAAGTGGCTGAGGAAGATCCAATGAATGCGGTAGGCAGGGCTCTCAAGTATCACGCATTGACCGTGAGACATATGGTGCACCTCTAAGAGATATAGTCTCACTCCAAACTATTGATGAAATCTGAGAGCCCTGCTAATACATTATATACGAATTAGCTGACATCTTTGATAGTTTTCATTCTGAATCTGCTCATCAGCATAGTAAAGCACACAAAACAGTTTCTCGACCATACAAAGCCCCTTTTTTCGGAGAGAATTCAGTGACTGTGCCAAACTACCCAGCACTGGCCGCTATATCAGATTCTCCTTAAGATGCTCTCAAATGATGCCAGGAATGTCTACAGACCCCCAAAGTCTCCAAGCCCCACAGGCCACTCTTACTGTAACAAACACAAGGTCAGATTCCCCATTCCAAGCAACAAATGTGCGTCAGTAAACTTTGACTCTGACTTCTGAAATAAGCAGCTCTAGACAGATGAGTCAATCATGAATCAAGTCATAATTTACTATGTTTCAAATTTTAAGCAGAAGAACCTCACACCAGCCGTCAAAATGGTGGTTCTTGGTGCACATTACTAAGCTATAACTTAGCCTGTCATAAAATATACACTTCAGGAGTACCGTAGTGGGAAAGCAGAAGGTCCTCTGAGGGCACGATCAGAAGGAGGAATGATCCAATACACACATGGGAATCCCCACAACTACTGCCTGAAAATGAAGCCAGGTTATTGTCCAGACCTGAAATCCACAAAAAGTTTGCAGCAGGAGCTAAACAGAGTGTATATTTGCTGACTTAGAATAATAATATGGAATTATCGGTCGAATGTCTTTGGTTTTATCTACCAGGGATGGTAACAAGTGAACATTGTTAAACTGTAAGGCTGTAATGGGCTTTATTCTTTTTCACCACATGGCCAATTCTAGGGGTTCCTAACCTCCACTATTCCTCTAGGGTTGGTTAATTTCCCGAAGTAAATTAGAGTACTGCGCAAAAGTCCTAGGCAATCAAAAGATATATTTAAAGCTATTTATCTGGACAATAAGTGCACTTTTGCTCAGAACAAAGGACAATTTTGATATAGAACATATGCAATTTAAGAGTAACAATAAAAACTAATAATAATTTCTTCTGTTCTTCAAAAAGTTACTGCCATGGATGGCTAGATGATCACTGCATTAGTTCTCAACCCTCTCTTCAGGGGCACCTCAACCATTCCATTGATTTATGAAGTTTCACCACCAGCTCATTTACAAGATGTGCTAGTTGTCAAGTCAAAAATGCTTTGTTGTATTTCAGGGTTGCTGTCTGGAAATGACTAAGCTGACACATTTTGACATGGTTTTATACCAATATGAAGATGATTTGAACATCTTTTGTTGCCTAAGACTTTTGCACGGAACGCACATAGTTTTTTTTTTAAGAACACCTAATGTTTGCGTGTTCTGTTTGCATGTAACAAAGGTTGGGAGCTGCTTGTCCATAAGACATCCAAAGACACTTTTACATGCAAGTAAATAGAACAAAAAATCTGTGTCAAAGGGCCATTTTAGGATAGGAGAGGAAGTGAGAATAAGCATCGGTGCAGGCTCCTCACAGGAAAACACTTCCCCTTGGCTGGCCTGTCTGGATTCGGAAACACTGCTAGTCTCCTGCCAGGGTGCAGGGCTGCGATATCGCATAAGAAAAGCTCAGTTTCTAAGCCTTTCCTGGCATTTTTCTAAAGTAGCCAAAGGCCAAGTGAGGCTTTAAAGAGAGCCGCAATTTACCTCACGGTTATTATTTAGCACGTAGGCGAAGGCTTTTCAGCAGGCGGCTCATGCAGAGAGGGGGGAGGGGTAAGGAGTGTGCACTGATTACAGTGCGTTGCCGCACCCACCACACGACGGGGGTGAGAACCTGAGGGCAGCCATGCAGCGGGTGATACCTCAGCACCACACTAGTCCGAATGGCAGAAATAAATTCTGCATGATGGATGAATATGATGCAGGATTGATGAATGGGTTTGCATTTTATATTTACATGTATTTATTTAGCAGAAGCTTAGGACCAAATTGACGTACAGTAAAGCAGATAATATATCACAAGCCTATGGGGGGTGTTCTGTGTGGCTCAGTAGGTTAAGGCCTCAGGTGGTCAGGTGGTCGCCAATTTCTGTTCAAGTGACATGTCCACTGGGCCCTTGAGCAGGGCTCTTAACCCCCCCCCCCCGACACACACACACACACATATCGAAATGCTGCAGGGGGGCAGGATAAAGGGCCTGACCCTGTGCTCAGACCCCAAGCTTTGCTCACAACTGCATGCACATGTACTTGTGTGCATGTCTCAGAGCAAAGCATGGTGGGATATTTGAAAGGAGGCATTCCAATGTACTTGTGCAAATAGCAAAAAAGCATCATTTCATTTTT
>JAABNY020000040.1:13564904-13590282 GCA_015164015.2 Brevimyrus niger | reverse complement strand
CAAGATGTGGGACACCTTGGATGGGATTCCAGCGCACGCACACATGCACACACACACACACACACACACACACACACACACACACACACACACACGCATACACACATCCACTGAGCAGCTCAGATACACTAATTTCCCTAATCATGGTTTTGTCCTTGCAGGAAGAAGTACAAGAACACAAGAACAACAGGCAAATTCCCCAGAAAGCTGAGATTTAAAGCCATGACCCCACAGGTGTGAAGTTACAGTGCTAAATTGTGGGGCACCATGCTGGTTATACATAGCAGTCTTATGTAAGAACTCTAGTGTCCTACACATAGGCATGTCATGTCAGAAGCCTTTCACACTCTGCCTTTGTCTTGATGTACTGAAACTGACAACAGAAATCGATACCGAATTACTGCCCAGTTGCCAGTTTTATATATGGGGGGTCTGTGTTTTCATTGGCGTCATCCCAGATGGGGGCTGGCAAGATGCATCAGATGCAGTTTGGGGGTCTTATAAACTGGTGTCAGCATGAGTCCAGCCACGTTGACACTACATTCTATGCACAAGCAGCAGCAGAGCAAAATGATGTACTAAAATACCGAGTCCCTATCTGAGATCGCCAACCAGACACAAGTAACAGTTTACTAACTAATTTCTATATGCCACTTAGTGCACAGATTTAGGTACCTTACATTTTTGGATCAATGTGGAGGTTGGTCTAGTTTGTTTTCTTTTGGGTTCAAACTGCTGACCTTTGATGGAACCAGCTTTAAGCAACCAAGAAGCAGGCTACCCAGCTCCCATAATGCTGAACTTAACACCATACTTCTTGTGGGCTCTGTCACGGCTGCCTAGATTGCTGGTTAGCTAATGCCGGCAGCCAGGATGTAAGGGGAATGATACAAGCCGGAAATGCAGGTCTGGCTGGAAGAATGGGAGGAAGGGACGGCGCGTTCTCAGAAGGAAGCGAGCCATGCCGACCCATACGTCATGTGGTATTGCTAACTGCGTAGAAACATTCTGGACCTTTTTCCCATGAACTCTTTTGTTCCCCATGCAGTGTGTCTGATGTTTATATTGTCAACTGTCTTTTGCTAATAATTATTCACTATTTTTAGAAACATGCTTTTCTGACAATAATTCTTGAAATACTCGATTTCAATACACCATTAAAACGGCGCTGCATTATTGCCTTCATGTCTGACGGAGCACGAGCCTGAACGCAGCCTCTGTCAAAGTGAGAAGGACGGTTCAGTGAGATGAAGCCATAGTAGCTTGAGACTAACTCCAATTCAGTCTTCCACTGTAGCATGGTGGAACTCCTGCACCATTGAATCTGAGGAGAAGCGGCCTTCTATTGAGGCAAGGTGGCCAGGGTTAGCTGGCTGCTAGGAGCTGACCCAGATGGCAGGGCGACAAGTGGCGGCCCAGGCAGAGACAAATCCTGGATGGGATCCGGTACGTGTCAAGTATGCTGGGGCCCCGAGACAGGCCAGAGCACGAGGAACACTCCACACGTAATCCTGCTAGGAGCTCTGTAAGGCATTCAGCCTAAACTATTACTGCAAAATATATGACAGTAAAGATGGAAAACACTGTAAGGCTATCCCGAGTGGGGGGGGAATACAAGCTAGCTAAAAGTGGGGGAGGCAGAGGAACAGAACAGACATTAGCTGTTTTTTTTTTTTTTTGCATGCGATATTGTGTTTACGTTTCCTAACATGTGCTCTAGTGTCTAATTTTGCGTCTCTTTGGCAGCAAAATTAGGTTTGGGAGGCAGTGCCAACAAAGCACAGAGCTGGTATATGGGCAGGCGCCAAAGATGCAGGCTTCTGCCTATGTTCACTCTACATTTCACCAGTGGATCGGACCTTGTACATCCAGTATTGCACACATAGTGTCCAGAATTAAGTTGTGGCTATTTCGGAACAAGCTAGTGAAGCTATTGGAGACACTTGTTGACGACATAGGTGTGCCTAGGCTTATGCTATCATTAAACAGGCAAATTAGCTTCCTAGTCTAGTACTCCACGCTAGCGCAGGCTAACCCGTGGGGACAGGCAGAGCCGAGCGCACCGTGACTGCCCTCATTGATGGAAGCACGCTGCGAGTGACGGGACCAGCCGGCTGCCTGTGTCCAGCCCGCTGCTGACACAAGGGCCTGGTCTCAAGTGGGACTGGAGCAGCGCTTACGTCCTTGCCGCCCTCTCCCGCGTTTATGAACAGATTCTCCCCCCACAGGGGACAAGTGTGTCGAAACAGTCCAGCCTGCACAACAATATGTGACTCAGGCAGCTAAAATTTATAAACTCAAGGGTAAACAAGGACAAGTTCCCCATATATTTGTCTTTCTCAACAGAATGTGAGCTCCAGCCTCAAGCTAATACCTTAAATCAGGGGCATGATGTAATCAAACGAGTGAACGAATCTGAGAGCTGCTCGGATAATCAGGGCTGGAGGAGAACCCGTGTCGATTAGAAATCCAATGATGGATCTGGCGGCGAGTGCAGACTGACACAAATGGGGACAGGAAGCCAACCCAGGGAGGAGGAAGGGGCTGGGCCTGACCCCAAGCGGCAACACTGACGGGGCCGGCTGTGGAGCGTGCTGTTGGGGAAAAGGTAGAGTGCCTCCTTGTCACTCCTCAGTCTACATGGCGTTTCAGTTAGAATAGCTTTTCTCATCATAAAGCACTGTAGCTCTGATGCTATCTTGGTCATTTGTTGGGAGCTCAGCCAAGCTGCACTTATGCCTAGCTGGCCCCTTGACAGCTGTATGCCTATAATGCATGATGCTTATAATCTACCTCATTTATATTTATACACATCTCGCCTTGGACAAAAGCGCCTGGTAATAAAAAAATGTAAAAGTAACGTAAATGCTCTCCATCTTTCACCAAGCTTGCCTGGAATTGATGAAGCTTCCATCACTGGATAGACTCAAAGACCCATAGAAGCTCTAACGATAGCTGGTAAGACGTAAAAACATACTAGCACAGCCTCTGGGCATGCAGCAGACATCAGACATGTCACACTACAGATGGGTGCCCTACAGGAGCGCAGGGGGTTTCTTCACTTAAGTAAACATACAGAAGACTTGGGGGAATATAGCGCTTTGTTTTCTAAGCCAAAAGTTTAAGGGCTGTCAGGAAAACTAGCGCTTTTTGGCTGTGACCTTCATTTTTCTTGCTCGGAGGGGTGAAAGGCTGATGAATACTGACGACATACTGCAGACCCATGAAATTATGTAAAGGTGTAGCTCATTGGGGGGGGGGGGGGGGCTGGGACACATGATCCTCAGCTGGCAGGCGAGCTGTTTGTCCTGAGAGAACCCCTGTCTGTCACCACGGGCCCCCCGCAGGGAGTATTGGCTCTGGCCCGCTAAGAAAGGGCCCTGTCTCTGAGAAGCAGTGTAGATGGGGCCCTGAGAGGGGGGCAGATGACAGAGGACAGCCAGTCCCGTCCGTCTGAGCTTCCTCCTCCATCACGACCAGCTGGCCTCCCAGTCCTCACGCTCACTCGCTGCAGGCTGCGGACAGCCTGGGAATTTCATGTCACCACATGGCCACTTGCTCGCCCAGTTTGGACCGACTACCCTGTTTGGCTGAAGGGCGCCAGTCCCTCCTGCGTCCTCACAGCTACCCACCTTAGGCGGACACCTCCAATCAGGCGTACCTTCTTTGAAGGGGCGTCGCCTTTGACTAGATCTCACAGGAAACTGGAGAGGCAACCAGATCACGAAGCTCCAGTTATTAGTGATGGCCTAATGAGGCTTTGTGAACCATTTGCTGTATTTTCTGACCCCACTAGATGGTTCTCCCTGTTAATGAATTGGCTTAAAGCCCCACAGAAAGTTTAGGGGTGACCCATCTGCCAAAAGCTTAATGTAAAACTTACTTTGCCGTTTCACAACAAAATAAAAACAAGCAAATGAGAGTAAAAGAATCTTCATCAATCAATAATAGAGTGATCCAAAATAAACAATCACCAAAACAGCCTCCGGTACGGCGGAAATAATTGGGGGTTTGGAAAACATGACCCCGCTGACGGTCTATAGTTTCATCAATCTTTGAAGAAAGAAAAATCCGGTAGAAATAGGGGCCTTGAAAATGATGGGGCTAAATATCCAGTCATAAATTTCCAGAAGGTCCTCAGTGTCCATGAGTTAGAGTTAGCTGAGTGAGTTGGATTAAATTAAAGGATGGCCTTTAATGTGGATGTTGTATGAGAGGCAACATTCATCATGTTCAAAATGATGCGTATCAGAATTTATGTTGCATTTCTCTCTGATGACATTTCAAGCAGGTTACAGGAGCTTTAACTGGAATATCTCATGTGACAACATGGATCATCACAAAGACTGGTATTGTGTCATATTATTCGCCTTATAAAGAAATACTGTAACAAAACAGCAACATCTGACCCCATTAAGAAAAAAACATGGCAGGTTTCCCACATTAAGTGGAATAGCTTCTGTAGAAGGAATCAGTACCAGGCAAAGTTGGAGAGAGCACATGTTCGGCGGTAACTTAGTAACCCTTTAATTATTTAAGGGTGGTATATGAGGGCAGTTATGACCACGGCCCAGCAAGATCGGTGAAAAGTTAGCTAACCCTAGGGGATTTAAGGGAATCACAGGCATAACAGGTGAAACCTTACACCAGAAACATACCATCATGGACCAGCTGTTGAACTGTGACATGCGGGAGTGCACAAGCATAGCTTACACCCCCACCTTGGGTTCATTCCATAAAACCCCCCCTTTATCAGACGCAAAGTGCATTTTTCAAGCTAAGCCAAAAATCTGTCTTAGAAAGAGAGTAACAGTATCCCCTTCCAAGAAGGGGGCACTGCCGTGTTCAAAACCATTTTCCCCAGAAGGAGGCTTTTGTAAAAGCATGTTATAAATAACGACGACTTTAAAAGAGATGTTAACAAAACTGCCAAAGAATACAATGATATTCTACAACCCAGGAGTCTTTGGATTTAATCTTGGTTTGCGTGAGACTATCCAAAAAACAGCAGGTAATGAACACTGGTGCGGACTGAAAGGGCCGCTGCGTGCACCCTGGGGCCTACCTCCAGTCTCTGGACCATCTCCCGGACATCCTCCTCGCAGCCATCCTGGGTGGAGAACAGGATGCACTCCCCACGCTCATAGAACATCTTGACGCTCATGACTCCTGAAGTCCAGCCGATGACGTCCCGGCACGAGCAGTTGAAGATCACATCCTTGGTCTCCTCCTCGACGAGCACAATGAACTCGTTGGACACGCCAAGCAGGCACTCGATGTCGGTCGCCTGGCCAAAGTCGCGTGCCACGACGCTCCACGTTACAGCGCCGGCGCTTTGTAGGTGTGCGTCCTTGCGTGGCTTCACCCGCTCCTTCCGCTTGGCGCCCAGCGTGATGAAGCTGAACTTGACGGCCGAGTCCACAGCGGTGGTGCTGGCGAAGTTTTCTGCCAGGTCCTTCAGGTACTCCTGACGCGTTCGTGTCGCCATGGCGCGGAATTTCTCCGACTTGTGGGCGGCGTTTTCGCCGTTGATCACCTTGGCCAGCAGGAAGTCTCTGAACACAGCGGACTTGGGGAAAGTCACACCCTTAGGGATGGGAGGGCCGAAGGGGGGCACATCTTTTGACCGGGAAACGGCCACACTGTGGGGGGGTTGGGGGACAGAGAGACATCTTAACAAATCGGCTGCAGCTCTGATGCAACCGGCGGACAGGGTGTAGGACATAAATATGAATAAGGAACCACCCTCAGTCTTCCATCTTCATTCAGCTATAACAAAGCAGGATCTTTTATCTCCTGTGCATGATTTGGAAATGTGGGAGTTTAAATGCCACAGCATACAGTAATTAAGAAGAATTGATTCCCTACGGCTTTCTGGTACTTAACTTCCGCATAGGGGTCAAACTAAACCACGAAAGAAGCAGTCTGTAATGAACGACTCGTTAATTTTAACTTGGGGAATTGGATAGTGAGAATTAGACGAAACCTGAACAGTCATGAAAGTCACAAGCCTCCTTTGAAACCTCCAGGAAGGGAAACATGCATAGCGGCACAGCTGTAAAAAATCAAAGGTTCTCCCTTAAATCATAAGCAGGATTAACGCTGTAACGCTAAAAAACGGAAAGACTCTCTGGGCTGAATTACGCCCTTGAGTAACTGGGTGGGTTGAATGGATCCACCTGCTGGGTGCGAGTCTTCACACCTCAGACACACCCCCCCCCCCCTCCATGATGAGAGATCTTAGCATCGCGTAGCCTGAAGCTGGAGCCACTCTCCACCTACCTGTAGCACACGTTCTCGGTGCAAGGGTTGTGCACCTTCACAATGACGAACACGTGCTGGAAATGGGAGCGGATGCTTTTTGGGGTGAAGGGCAGGGCGCCGGGCTCTTGGAAAACGATGGTGACAATGTCGTTGCCTATGTGTCGCTTCCGCAAGAGCTGCAGGCAGAGAGGGAGGAGGAGGAAGAGAGGTGGGTGAAATGGAGCCACACCGCTGCCAGAAATTCTCGCTATGGCCCTGCTTAAGCTGTGTGGTGAGAGCATGGCCTCATGGGATTGGAGCATGTGCCTTTAAGCAGGCTCCACCTGCCATCCCGGTCATTCTCGCAGTCAGTTACATAGTCGGTCACATGATCATTCTTCCAGAGCCTGTGACTAATCCTAGTGTTTTCTCAGCTACAAAAGGAAGCCTTGACCACGGGAATCTGCAGGCCCCCTGAGACATTTAGGTTCAATAAAGAACCCAATAAGGTGTAGAGGGCTTGACTTTAGTGCACAAACAGTGCTGTAAACATGATGAGTGATCATCATGGACCTAGTGAAAGATCCCCTCCTTAGTAAACACCTAATTATAAAGACCATAATTCTGGGGTCCCACAAGAACACAACACTCAGAGGCTTAGCCACGCTGACCAAGAGCATTTTGGGAGACCCGACATTTAACCAGGGATGACCTGGACCTGTCATATCTGTCTACAGGCATGGGGACTTCCTCTTCCGTCCTTTCAGGTGATTTACCAGAAGCATAAATGCCTCAAAAATGCTGGGAGAATTAATAAAAGCCATGTGGTAAAAAACAGATATCGGATCAAAAACATGCCCTGAAGTCTCTGTGCTGATGGTGGAACTTGCCAAAACATCCTTAATCCAGCAACAGAGCTAGTAAACAAACGGGAGCCAGGGATGTACGGAAAGAATGAAGATATGAGAGGGTGAACCTCTGTTCTTAAGCTCCACTGTGAGATTTCCACTAATCCAGGGCAATCAAAGGTGAGCAGGGGGCCGGAATTGAAGGGAGAAGCCAGTAATCCTGACAATTGAGCTCCGCGATGGAGAGGCCCATCTCACAATCCGCTCTGCTGACACCGTTACTGCATCATCGATGTTTCCCTGCAACCAGGATTACAATGTCCATACACCAGAGTTCAACCCTGGGCAAACGATGGGTCTACCTGGCCGTTCGCTGTTCTCCTCAGCTCGCAACAGACTCATACGTCAAGAACATTGGCCTCTCTGAGCCTGAGAAGGGGGGTAGGCTTTTTCAGGAGAGGGACCCCACTCCCTGATCACAGCATCACCCAGAATGCAATGCAATGGCCCAGAATCCTCTTGTTGTGCCACACAGGTCACCTTCCTTCACTGGCTCCCAGGGTCATGTTTCACCGAAGGCTGTGCCACTCATTGTTGCCATAGCAATGTAACTGGGCAGCATGATACACGGGGACTGCACTGGCTGGATTGGGAAGGTCATGGCTCCGTGACTAAAGGAGTATTCTTCTCATGTGACTATTTATAGCTGCACAGCTGTTATTAAAAACATTAAGTAAAATAACAGAGGGCTACATTTACACCTAACTGCTCTAGGGCAAATAGCTAGCTGCATAATTGTACATAATTGTGTATACATATAAAACTGCAAACCATGTAAGTAGCTTTGGATGAAAGCATCTGTCAGGCACCATCAGTTACTGCCTTAATTGTCCCCGACAGGTAGAACAGAAAGGAGTGTTCAGCTTCAGATCGCTCCATCTGTATCAATGGTAACTAGCCGTGACCCCCCCCCCCACACACACACAACCCCCACCACCACTAGCACGCACCTGCTGCCTGTTGTTGGGGGTGTAGGGGAGCATCGTGGACACGTGAAACATCAGCTCGTAATCTTTGTAGGTGGTGTACAGCGAGTGTGTTCCGGTGGAGTCGGCTGCAGGGCAGAGACACGCGTCAGTCACACAGAGTTCCAGAGAGATGCTGATCTGACAGGACAGCTAATCAGGACTACTGAGGTATGTGTAACTCCACTGAATAACTGTCTGTGCGTAAGGTCATGCAGATGATGGAATAAGGTGAGACAGAAGCCCATCTTGATGGATCCAGCAAGGAGGACAGAGATGATTGATGGCAATGTGTCTCCTAAACTAGACCTTGCCCAACCGAAACAAAACAAACGCACATGTGCCACAAAGTTTAGTGATCCAGGGCTTGCGTGTGGGTTTGTGCGCCTTTAAGGTGTCCATGGTGATGCCCTTCGTGTGCGTGTGTGCGTGTGTGTTCGGTTTGTGCGATTCTCACTCTTATTGTCCAGCTGCGCTCTGTACTTTGTGAAGCCCTTCAGCCGCACCCTCTGGCCAAGAAGATCCAGGAACTCCTCAAAGCTGGGCCCCGCGCTCTCGTTGTTGTACATCTCCTCCTCGGTGCTCTGGCCCGCCTTGCAGTACAGGATGCCCACTTTGTGCTGGAAGCTCAGCTGGAATGATCAAGAATTTGGAAAATTCAGCTGCCTGTCGATTCACGGCTCCATTTAAGCCACGCTATGAAAATTCTCACAGACATAATCTCCTCTATTCTTCCCCGTTTTCTCTCACTTTGATCCGGCTGGTTAATCCCATCATGCCCCCCCCTCCCACGATTTGCACTCTGCCAGCCACGCGCTTCATTTCATGCCACGCGTCCTGTGGAGCGACACGACACGCTCGGGGGATCGGGGGAAGACACCATGCGCTCGGCCCCACCCACAGCCACGCGGTTGCCTAGGCGACAGGAGACATTAATGCAGGGCGATGGGATGGAGATGACCGTGGATCCGTCCTCAGCACACGACTAACACCCAGTGGAGGGACTGAGTGCAGGCTACTCCTTTTTTGACTGAAATGCCACTGGGCTGGGAGGGGTGGCTTTTCAGAGCCTGCAAAATACCTCGAGATTGTTCAAGAGCACATAAATCATTCAGGGCAGAGACAACTCAAGCTATGGCAGAAGGAAAAAAAATAAAGCTGACAGGTCGGATCGCCATGGACCGGGAAACAACATGAAACTGCATTCCTGCTTCAATCATCAGTGACAGACACTTTCACTGTGCGGTTTCCCGCTGTTAGCTTAACACAGGCACGCATGTCCATGGCTGATGGGGGAGAGACAGGCCAGTTATTAGGGCGAGCGTGCATCAAAACAACCTGACCTGTGGACGCTGGCTAGGAGGGGAGATCTGATTAATCTTCGCCGTATCACAGGCAGCTGCTGTGCAGGGAGACCCATCAAAAGCCACACTGTCCTGTAAGCCCAGAATGTCTGCTGTGGTGTCCAGCAAAAAGCCACAATCGCTGACCGATCACAGCCCGCGCCATTGATTGAACCCTACCAGCTGACAGCAGAAAGCACAGTGCTTATGAAGAGCGTTCCTTCCAAAACCATTAAATATACACTTAAAAGCAGTTTAAATGCCAACATCGATACCACAAGCCCCGTAACAGAGAAGAATACAGTGCTTAAATTACATGTCCACTTCTGGTCCCTAAATAATTGATAAGACCTCGACAACAGAAGCCCCTCAATGAGCATCTCACCCACCTCTGAGAGAGGGGACACTGCGGCAAGAAAGGACCCCCGGGGGGGAATGTGATATTAAAGGATTCACCACTATTCTCACTGTCATGTGACCAGCAACAGCGCTCCCTAAGTGTCAAAGTGATGTGGCGCCAGCATGGATCTTAACATTGTCGTCATGGTGACCACACTCAGCAGCAGGGGGTGTTTGTGGGTTCAGGAGCGGCCCAGCCAGCCCGAACGCATGTCCGGTTAAAGGAAGAAACTGACCCGGTGGGGTGTCATTATTTGCGTACCCCTAACAGTTGCTCTTGGATTTCAGGGATGTAGGGGGAGCAGGCGTTTCACCGTGAAGCTTGGAAACAGAAATGAAGAGAGTGCAGTCTGCTACCCTTATTTTACATCACATCACAAGCAAAAAAAGAGGCCCAGAGACTCACAAGATACTAGGATTAAAAAAACGTAAAAGTTCCCGGTGAAGAAGACCCCGACAGCAGGCTGGAGAGCGCTGGCCGGCCCTCCCTGCCGGAAGCTCCCGCTGCCCCGTGGCCCCCGATCACCGCTTCGGGGGGAGGAAGTCGCCCTCTCTGCCTGCCCGCTCGCTTCCTGTCAGAGCAGCACAGAGCTCTGCCGCTGCCAAGCGCTTTACATAATGTCACCCATCTGCTCTGTGACATCAGCGCCGAGCTCTTTCGGCTACAGCGGGAAGGTCCATCTTCCCGGGCAAGTACTGCGACACGCGTGCCTGACACAGCCCCCCAACATCCCGCCCCCCCCAATCCCACCATCGCGGCTCAAGCCGGCAGGAGGCATTCATCTCACGTCACCAAGCCTGTCAGTCGTCATCAGCAAAGCAGGGCTGTCTGTGAATCTGTGGCCTCTGTTTCCGGAAGAAGGTAAGTGCCAAGTTCAGATAAAATAACCCCTCACATGTGGATAAGACGATGCCCTAAACATTCAATTCACAGCTGGGTTGCAGATTGAATATTTCGCCCTGTGCTGCTGTCTAGCTGCATGTCACCCTACATGTCTAAGCGGTGCTTTATTTCTGGATGCAGAAGGGTGATTCCCATCCTAACACCTCACCTTGAGGGTCAAACACAGCATTAGGAGACATAGTCCGGCAGGCCCTGCACTGACAGCACACCAGTGCAGCATCCACACTTAACAGGACCCTTCTAACAGCATCCTGACTTCATGAGCCTTTTCTGTTCAGGACATGCACTCTCTTGAAGCCTCTCATTAATGACAAGACAACGCTCCGAGCCTCACCACATGCTTGTACTAATTAGAATAAAGTGCTTAGGAAACTCCAGCTTGTCTCTGTCGATCAGCAGCATTAATGCTTCAGCTTAGAGGTAAATGGCACCATGATCCTAATGGAGGAGTTAAACCCCAGACTGCACACCAGCCTCCGCCTATAGTGTCAATCTGCTTCTCCCTGCTTTCAGATCTGTGATCGTGCGCCCAGAAGATCTTGGCAAGGCGGGCTGTCTGTGGCTGAACTGCTTTCTTAAGAGATCCTGGAAAAAAGGTGGTGGAGGGAGGTGGGCAGGGTAGAGGTTCCTCTTCTTAATGTCTCCACTAAAAGGGTCTTTTCCGTCTGCCACCCCTCAGTGTGCGTCTCTTTGAGAGAGGCAGGTGATCTAAATGAGGACTGTTCTCACGGCGTTATGCCCAGGGGAGCGAAGGTCACGCCCGGGCAGCCCGAGTCTCTGCATGGGACGGCACCCATCTACTCACCATCATAGCTGTGCTACACCTTTATATTTTCCCGACTAAGTCCTCACTTCCTCATTTTCTTTCATCAGCACTCCATCTCCATAATAAGGTCAAAACACTCCCAGTGACCCACTGAGATGCAAATTGCCACCAGAGAGGGGAGATTTTAATGATCAGAGACACAGGGCTGCTCTCTTTTTTCAAAGATCATTAAAAGATGTTTTTAAAATGGTGGGTGGGGGGGAATATTTGTCAAGAAGGAGGAAACGCTCATTACATCCCAACTGTTTAAGTTAAAAAAATGGTTAATTAAAAATGTGGTAATGGGGTGAAGAGTATGTTCCAGGGCCGCTTTGGCGTCTAATTAAATGGGCTCTGATCAATACATACACTTAACATTCAGCATGGCCCCTTGTGGCTAACATATGTACCTGGCCTGTTGGCTCCTCTTCATTTGGTCACAGGTTAAGAGCCCCCCTCGTACTCCACCCCACCAAGGAGACTGCGGTATTTATAGTGCTGTCCACACGGGGGGTGGGGGGGGGGGGGGGGGCCACATCTGTTCTGACATCTAGACAGAACAATATCCCTAAATCCAGGACCCACCCATACTGCGGTTTAAAAAAACTGGAAAAGAAAATCCGGAAAATGAGGTGCTTTAGACATCGGCTCTTGACCGAGTGTCACAGATGGAGGAGCATGCTCCCTGATCATCAGCCCCCGACACAAGCAGACCCGGTTCTACTGCGAGACGGCCTGCGCTTGACCCAAGTGTCACCAGCACGGGAGCTGGGGAGGCAGACTGACAGTCTGAGGTGGCGTGGGGCTTTATTCAATGCGGAAGTGTCGCTCTGACAAGCTGACAGGCTAAAGGTCTTCCGATGCGGCCCGCTTTGGCACGGACACGCTCCCTTCTGCACTGCTGGCAGGGGAGGCGCCACCCACCTGTGTCACAGTAGCATGCTGATTTTACCAGCAATCAGCACAGCCTTAACTCGGAGACCGGGGGCAGCCAAGAGGGAGATCTCTCCCCTCAAAGCCCGGCTCTCTCAGCAGGGATGTGACAGCCAAGGCCTGGGTGAGTTGCACCTTCCCTCTGTGCCCTCATTCTGCATGGAGGATGGCTGATAAAAACATGGAAAGCCAGTATCTATGGAGGGAAGGAGGCAAGGAGCAGCCTCGCCAGGGTACAGTGACGGCCCACAGAACCACTGCGTGTTCAGTGTCCGAAAAATTTCGCAAACCAAACAACCCAATGCAAATGTACTGAAAATGGAATCGCTCCATTCTCGGTAACCACTCATCTTAAACGAGCCAACTACACATTATGACCTTTAAAAAGAGGTAAAGTGATGGATGACTCAACTTTATCGGAGAACAGCGGGGAACAACGAACGTGACCTTGGACCTGCACAGATTTCAATTAAGCTGAGAAAGGCGTTTGTTGTGAGACCCCCTACCCCCACCCCTGGGCTTTACCTCTTCTTCCTCCTGGACAGCATGGTTTGACAGCTGACCAGACGGAGCACCGCAGGGTAGGGAAAATGATGGAAAAAAATACTATTTCAGAGGGGTGCCACATCGCTAAAATTCTGATTATATACTCTGCTTAAAAACTCATTACAGAGGGGAGTCACATTGCTAAGACTGCTTATATACTCTGCTTAAATACGCATTACAGGAGGGAGTCACATTGCTAAGACTGCTTATATACTCTGCTTAAATACGCATTACAGGAGGGAGTCACATCACTAAGACTGCTTATATACTCTGCTTAAATACTCATTACAGAGGGGAGTCACATCGCTAAGACTGCTTATATACTCTGCTTAAATACGCATTATCGAGGGGAGTCACATCGCTAAGACTCGGCTTACATACTCTGCTTAAATACTCATTACAGAGGGGAGTCACATCGCTAAGACTGCTTATATACTCTGCTTAAATACACATTACAGAGGGGAGTCACATCACTAAAACTGCTTATATACTCTGATTAAATACGCATTACAAAGGGGAGTCACATCGCTAAGACTCAGCTTATATACTCTGCTTCAATACTCATTACAGAGGGGAGTCACATTGCTAAGACTCAGCTTATATATTCTGCCTAAATACGCTTTACAGTGGAGAGTAACATCGCTAAGACTCAGCTTATATACTCTGCTTAAATACTCATCAAAGATGGGAGCTGCATCGCTAAGACTTGACTTATATACTCTGTTTACATTCCTATTACAGTTGAGAACTGTATCACAATCACTCTTCTGCATGCTTTTACCCAAGACCTGGAGACCGAAGGCCACTGGACACTTACCTGGTCTCTCTCTTTCAATATCATGGTGAGGTGATCCTCCCATTGTCAATGATATCAAATTGATGTACAATCAGTACTTTTCAGTCACTCCCAGATAACCAAAAACAAGTAGCAGATGTGAGCTCAGTGACTTTCTTGCAAACCCAACAACATGCAACTGGTGTGAGATCAGTTCACTCATCGCTACAGTCATCAGCAGCATGTAACTGATGTGAGATCAGTTCACTCACCCCTACAGTCATCAGCAGCATGTAACTGATGTGAGATCAGTTCACTCACCCCCTGCTCATCCAGCTTCAGCAGCTGCTCCGGCACCTTGGGGGAACTGAGGGCCAGCCGCAGGCACTGGATGTTGAGCTCAGGCACCACATACTCCAGCACCTCCTTGAGCGGCAGCCCCCGGGCCGTGCCGTGCTTCGCCGTGGACGGCACAGCATCCTCCAGGATGGCACCCCTCAGAGCGGTCAGCTTCGGGGGTTCAAGCCAAGTCAAGGTAAAGAGAAGATCAAGAAGCCCTCATTTTATCTGGAGCAGAGGACAGTGAGGTAACACCACCTACTAACGCCAAAAAGGAAGCATTTTAAGTTAGGTTAAGCTCATTAATTTGACTATAAGAACTCAAGTACACCTGGGATGCTAGGTCAGGTGTGCAGTTAAGCAACTTAATTTAAGAAATGGCAGCAATTGGTCGTATCTGTGTCTGAAATTAGACCCTGCAAAGGGTCATGTTAGCAGTCATACATGCTAATGAGGTGCACTGAATTCCGCCTTCCTCTCCAGCACGTCAATTAGGTCCAAGTAAAATGCTGAGAATCAGGAGCCGTGCATGTCATCCACTGGATGTAACTCCCATTAAATGTTCCCACTTGGGTTTCCACCACTTACTTTTCTATTTTGTTGACTTGTTTTGCCCCAGACACAAGCAAAACTGACAAACTCAAACAAAGAGCCATGAAAAACACATTATCCACTGATAAAGTGAGAACTGACCCAAGCTTTCAATCAGCTCATAGAGAAATTAGCAAATAAAATGCGGTTATGAATTCATCACCAGCCACACGAAAGACACTTGGGAGTTTGGACGAGAAATTGATTGAACTGCTCCTTTCATTTACAACCACAAGTCCCTGATGACAGTGTCGGTGTCATTTCTTGTGCCATTTCGGCCCGGAATCAGCCTTTTATTTCGTGACATTTCCCGGCCCCAGATCCATCTGTCTTTTCTGCATAATTCAGAGAATGAGCTTGACATAGCAGGACACAAAAAAACAACAACCTTCAAATATGTGCCTGCGCAGATATGCGTGTGTAGCCGGCTGACCATGGCAACACAAATGGCTGTGAAATATGCTGCACGCCTGCTAGGCTGGGCGCAACTCTGCCCTTAAATGCCTCTGTGTCTCTCACGGGTTTCTATTCTGGCCAGCAAGCTCACAAGTGCCAAAACACATCACTGCACAATAAAAAACTATGGGGAAGCACACTGGCCTGCACCTACACTCAGACCTGCATCCCCAGGCTTGATTCCAGGTTTGAACACCAGATCTGCACAGCTCTCCCATGTGGCTGAGTCTTTAAGGTGACCTCAGAAACTCATATACGGTATGGTATCATATTCAAAAGTATCTCCATTAATGGTAATGGGCATTTTCAGACAATAATGGTAAAAGTATAAGGCCTAAAACTTTTCTGCGCCGCTAAAGGGGTCGGCAAACCATCTGCATTACATAATTGAGCATTATCTGACTGGGTCACTCACAAGGCCAAAAACATACTCTCAAATTTAAAGCAAAAAAAGTAATAACAATCTGGCTTAAATCCAGCATCGATCCCTATGACATCAACTGGTTTGCCAGGAATAAACAAATTTGCCCCCATCAAAATCTGCCAAGAAAAATCAGGCTTATCTCATCCTATTACAGGATGGTCTATGTAACTGTGACTAGATTAACTGTGACCACTGCATATAATCCAGGGATAAGGTGTTTCTTAAGGTGCCCAGCCCATATAAGAGTCAGGCTGTCAAGATGTGTGAATGTCAATGCACTGTGCAGTCAATGTTAAAGTGACACTGAGCCCCAGACACTGAGCAGTCTGGTGGGACGTTACCTCGCTGGTCCTGAAGGTGATGCGGTAGGCATACTGAGAACCCTCTTTCTCCTTCCCGTCCTCCAGCTTCTCCCTGCGGATGCTGACTGCCACAGGGCCCAGGTTCTCATCCACGCCAAAGTAGTTCTGGTGCTCTGGGGGTTGAAGAAATCAACACCTCAAAGTGCGGCCATCATCCTCCTGAAGCTGTCCCACAGAACAGCATGCATTAACCCAGCCTGGATTCCCCAGGACATGCAGCTGGGTCCGTGAGCGAGTCATGGAGACCTAGAGAGGCCCTAAATTATTCCTAGATGGAGGTGGGTAGTGGGGTTCCTCCAGACTCCTGAGCTACATCCGCTTATCTTTTCGTCTCTTGTTGAGGCCAATGAGGGATAATCTCCCCCACCCACTGCGGAGCAGCGGGGCCACAAAGACCTGCTGCCTAGTTTCAGTAGTACTTACTGGGGTGGGTGGTCCAGGCCACCCAGAAGATCAACCTGTCAACCTTGGGTGATGAGGATGACACTGAACATGCAGTACCGTGTCCTTTTAAGTTTATACCCCTAACTGTTCAATCCTTTGAAGCCCTGGAGACGGCATTAAGCTCAAAATATACCTTAATACTTAGGAACAGATTTCATTCCAGAAAGAGATGTTGTACCACTACACGGCAGTGCTTGAAAATGGCTGGGTGACACTCTCACTTCACCTGCAGGGTTTGCTATGTAAAAATAAACAATATCTAAACTGCAAACTGCCAGTGTTAGCCACTGCCTGGCTAGCAAATGCCTTAAAAACACACAGTAACCCCCATTTTCCAACCATCCAATTTCCTGGGTCAGTTTGTCCAAGAGTCCCAACAGCATCACATACCTCTTTCCACCAACATGGAGCTGGTGCTGATATTGAGCTGATTCTTACTTGGTGCCTTTTGAGAACCTCATCTCATTTCTTCCGGTTTCAAAAAAGAACGGAATAGAAACGTTACACAGGTGGGAATGAGAGTAAAGTAAAGGTCCATATGAATTCCGTTTTTTTTTATTTGTTTAAAATTTTAATATTTTTTAAGCTGCTGAGGCGAAAAAAAAAAAAAGTCTATAAAGTACGGAACAGTAACTGACTTTAATGTCAGAATTCTGACTTTTTTTTTTGAGATTTTCTTTGAGGTTAAAGTCAGAATTCAAATAATATTTTCATAGTGGCCCTAATTCTCTGTAATAAGGAGACACAAGTCCCATGGTTTTCAGTGTATGTCTCTATTCCCTGTATCCACATTTATCTTCTTAAAGGCTGTATTTCTCCCCAGTCTGTGTGTACATGAGTTCATTCCTGCTCACTGTTTTACCGCTGTCCTTTTAATGATGAAGCAACAAAAGACTCTGGTAAAAATCTAACTTTGCTGTCTGCCTCCTGATCTTCGCCACTGAAGCACCACAATATTTCATTTATTCAACCTGCGGCATATTTATAATTTATTATAAAATCTGGTTAACAGATTAATCTTTCATTTTCCAGAGAATAAAACAAAAACAATGTAACGTCTCTGACTTGAACGGGAAATATTTACTGAATATCAACACTGGAAATGGAGTACTGATATCTCACTTGCCCATGAGAACTTCTAGCCCATGGATGCCCAGTGTAGTCCAGCTACCCGCTTTAGTTGCTTTTCTGTATTGGGGGCAGCAATGGGCTGAAATATGTCCCTCGGCATGCAACAAAGGCTCTGGCTCAGGGATGCACGCTGAGCGCCAACACAAACAGTGCAAATGTCTAGTCAGAGACGTGTCGTGACCTAGACAACCCATCTTTGTTTTCCAGAAGATACAAATAAGGGATATTATGTTACTGTTACTGCAGCACATTTTAAAGCAGAAGAAATGGACAGTAACACTTTAGGAAAACAAAACTGGAATGTCATCTGCAGTGACGTGCATCTAAGGAAGGAGTGTTTAATGGGCAACAGCAAACAGCAGAGTGTAATGATGACTCTGTGGCTGGATGCCAGCTAGTTCCACCTCAGGGTGCCCTACCACTAACAGATGGGAACTTTGACAACCAGGGTCAAACTGAATTCCCCCCCCCCCCCCACGCGGTTCATATAGCAGGGCCTCCCTCTTGTAGAGAAGGATCCTGCTCGACACCCCCTCCTGCCCCACAGTACCCAGCATGCATCCCTCATCCTCTCTGTGCAACGGAGTGAGAGTCTCAACCGTCGACACTTCGGCTGCGGGCTATGCTGGCCTTTGTTGGTGCCCAAATGGAGATGGAGTTGAGAGGTTGATGGTATCAGTACCGTGCCCGGGGCAGGGGACAAAAATAAATAAATAGAAAGAAGGGAAGTGGGAGGGTGACGAGGCACCTGCGGCAGAGGTGACAACAGCACGACACAAAGCCCCATAGTGATTCCCATAGTGCTCCCCTCAGCACAAGAACACACCAAAGGTACCATCTGGCTTGGAAAAGATTTCGAACCGGCAGCTGAGGCTTGTTACACGGTAACAGTGCTCAGCCTCTGGCCAAAGGCAAGTCGGATAGGATGGCAAAGAATAGTAAGTGTATCAGATTGTGGATGCAAAGGTGCTGAGGCCTCACATGAGATGGTGTGTAGGTAAGGAAAGATTTCACACAGACTTCCCCATATTCAGCCCACTGGACAAAACTGCTCAGGAAATCAGCCCTACAGCTCCCTGCAGGAACACTTCCTCTACATGGAATGACAAACTCCCTGCCAACGAATTCTTCCACGTTAACATTGAAACCTCAAGATGCCTGCACCGCTGAAACCAGGCCTCAGCTCAGTTCAGTGGCTGCTGTCATCGACTCTCACTGCATCATATGATGGTGTTTTTTTTTCGTTTACCCTCAGTAGTCAGTGCCAAACCATCGGAAAGTGGATGTTTCTAAGGGCATGGTACATGACCACTTCACACAGCAGATCTCGGAGCATCATAACAATGCCGACTATACCAGACAACTGCAGTTTTCTGTGTTTATCATTTAGGCCTCAGATCTCTCTTCTGCAGCCCCAAGGCAGAAGAACATCAGACACAATCTGAGAATTTAAAGATAGTGATATTCACATGCAGGCACCATTCTTGTGCTTCACGCCCTATATTTCATCCTTTACGCCTCCCACACAATTATTTTTTGGTAGTGAACATAATATATATGAATATGAACTGCATTTTACATTACTGTAGAGGACATAAAACCAATTACTTATTAAGTTATTGCAGAGGTTTTGATACACCTCATTACTTAAATGCCTGCATTGCATTAGCTGGTCTTTTTAACCATCATTAATTTAATTTCATTAAATCATTACCCATCCAACAGGCAGTGCAACTGACAGAACTGGTGAGCCTTTTTTGCCAATTTAGACATTATTAGCAGCATAACAGTTTTGTCTAGTAGCTAATTTAGTATTATTTTTTTTTTAAACTGCATATTTTTCCTTTATGTCATGCATATTTAACAGACGGCCTACACAAATTGTACAAAAACCTCTATTGAGGTGAGGTGAAATGTAGTTCAGTCACTCAATTTAATTTGTATATTCTGTCCCTTGTGGAAGGAATAAAAAATACAGAGCTAATAATCACCAGTTGATTTATATGCTTATGAAGGAAGCTGATTGAGGCACTCTGGGAGGGAAATACATTTTTTAAAGGCAAAAAAGAGGCTGCTGAAGAGACTCACAAAAGTATGTATTTGAAGCTCAAAAGCTGTTTTAACAGAACCCCCTGGGAAAAGACAGGGGTTCAAATGAGATGTCAATATCAGGTACACTGTCATGTCCCCAGAGAGACTGTTAAACTGTCATTTCCTCTAAATCTCACATGATGATACACAGCATTTTAAGAGAAAAACAACAAGCACAATTTATAACAGGGGACTCAAAATTCCAAACTGACATCAGAACCAACCCAGAACTAATCCAACTGCACAAAATGACCATAAAAATTTATATTTATGGGTAATCAGGGTTGGGGTTATCAGTGGTGGTCAGTCGCTACCGACTATGGCTCCTACCTTTGCCGTAGAAGAACTTATGGTAATAGTAGGCGCCGAGGTCGATGTGCTCAATGATGTAGCGCTTGACCTTCTCACGGTGGATGGGCTGGCTCTCCTTGGGCACCTCAAGCACTGACACCCCCGCATTTGTGCAGTGGGAGCTGAGTGATGACTCAAAGGAACAGCTCTCCCCAGCACCATAGGGCGAAGAGTTAGCTCTGGAGAGGGAGATCCTCCGCTCACCCTCACCACCGATTTCGTTGCGAAAGTACGGACAACTGAGGACCAGGCTATTGCTCTTCCCGTCGCCCTCGTCGGTATCCGGGCTCTCCTTGAAGCTGAGGTCCTCCCGGCTGCCTAGTGGAGACTCACAAAGCTGCATGCCCCCAGACACCTGGTACTGTGAAGCGGCGGATGCCCCCGTTGTTGTGTTCTTTCTCTTCGCCAAGTTGGCACGGTTGGCAGCCGCCTCGCTGATGTTGAACAGGATGCTCTGTACATCATAGTGGGCAAAGCACTTCTGGAAGCTGAGGGGTCGGCTGTATCGACCACCGTCATCCTGCTCTGTGGAGAGCCGGAGCACATCGTGCTCACTGCGGATGGGCCGCAGCTTCCGGAATAGCGACGTTTCTGAGCTGTCTGCCCGAAGTCGCTGCATGAAGGTTCGGTCCCGGTCGCGGCTATAGAGGAGGGCACCGTCCATGCAGTCGAAACCTGGGAGATGCACGATCTCACCACGGGCGATCTGTGCTGCCGTCTGCAGGCTTGGAGAGAGGGAGGTCGCGGTGGTATCATAGTGCAGCAGCTCGGGAAAACCCATAGGTGGCGCTACCCGAGGATCTATGGTCTCTGGCCGGTAGCCCTTCATTACACCTAGGAAGCTATCCCCAGACAAGCCCGAACGGTCGAGGGAAGAGGTGCTACCGTACTCACGGTGCAGAGAGGCCCCAGTATTGGGATTGACAGCGCTCTGAGCCACCACGTCCTCTGCATCGATATCACTGATGGTCACGTCGCTGTTGCTTCTCTGCCGGATGGGATGAAGCCCTTTGTGTTGAGAGTGGCTCAGAATATCCCCGAGGGTATACTTGGATTCAGCAAAGGCAGGGTCCAAGAGGATGGCCCTACCTTGCTCGTCCACATCCAACCCAGGACTTGACTGCCCATTCTGAAAGTCAATCACCAAGCTCTCGTAGTTGGCCGTAGGACGGCCCTCCCAGCCCTCCTTCCTCGGCGGCCACTCTGACACTCTTGCCCGGACACCCATTTTAGGCATCGCCGGTGCCCCCTGGGCATTGGGGGTCGGAGGTCCCATGTTCCCATTCAGGGCTCTGAGCTTCTTATTGAACAGGTCATCTGACTGCATACTGATTGGTTCCCCCTTGGGCTCCGCCCCCAGATCAGCCCAGTCGTCAGCCCTTAATCTCAGGTTGCTCACACGTTCCCAAGGCCCTTCATAGTTACATCATCAGACACCATTTACAGGTAGCTTGTGGGTCGTCTTTGCAGGCAGAGGGCACTTGGCTGCAAGGCAACCACCAGCAAATATGCTTGCGACAAGGTGTCACTGTGACCACGAGTCCATCATGTGCCAAAGGAGGCTGATGTGGTGATGAGGGACAGCCAACAGTGTCCTAACCACGGCTAGATCCAGACAGCAGCTGCTGAAGACAGATTCTCCAAAGGGCCTACAAAAGAAGAAGACACAACACAAAACACAAATATGTAAATACTGGGAAAGATGGAGTTCTACATCCTTGAAAGACATGAGGCTATGGAACTTACATTATTCAGAAGCATGCCACTGTGGATTACTATGGAAGAGTAAAGAAAGTTTATTACAGCATAGGATCTCAACCTCTCCCCCACCAAAGAGTCCACCACCCGAGTCAGTCAGGTATGAGACGGCTCCATAATTACTTATGTAGGTATTAAATTGGGTTGAGAACCTCTGTGTTACAAAAATCCTAAATTTCCACGTGCTACCCCTAACATAGTCTGTAACTCCATTGATTGGAACAGCTGGCTTTCCACTTCCCCTGATGGAGTCAAAGCTGTGTGCGCCTTGCTGGAATCCCGCTCAGTTCAGATAGGTGGTGGGGGGCCTCTTTCAGGAGGTCCCAGCCTAAGCTGGATGTTCCCCAGTCAGATGTTCCCCTAAATGCTTAAACGTGCACCTTTTCTCACTGCATGAAAAGCACATCCAGAATATGCCATGTGTACAAAAACAAACGATAAACAGGCAACCAAACAAAGATACCCAAACTCCAAGTAGTTCCTTCACCAGCTACAGCCAGAACGATTACCAGTGTTCCATCAGAGAAAAGGGAAACCTTTGTACTTCAATCACATCAAACCACATACTTAAAAGCAGTGCCACTGAAAAAATGCTCCATTACTTCAACAAACTGGGGAAGGCCTGTAATAATTTGTAAAGAAACAGAAGTTCAGCACCGTCTCCAAAGTAGCTGAAGCACAAACCAGAGAAGCTAAGAAGAAATGCAGGGTCACATGACCACAAGCTACCAAGACGGTTCAAAGCTGTGGTGTTCAGCGTTTCCAGACATACAGTGGCACGAGACATGAATTCATTTGTCCTCTTCCAGCAGTGGTATGAATGAATGCCCAAAGTGTGAGATGGTTTACTTTAATGGCTTACAATCTCCAACAGGGTGCTGAAGAATTTATAATCAGGTGGATTTTACATTTGAAAAGACTCCTGTGGAGTTATTAAAAGCACTTACATCTTACCTATTTAGGCCATTCCTGTAAGAGAGCCATAAAGTATTTAAGTACATTATCTCAGTTGTCTCTTTACACTTTGAGGAAGTACACAGCACATAAGAAGGCAAATGCAAAGTGCAGTTAAACAAGCCGTTTTGTGTTCCTTTTTTTCTTGGCTGTAAACCTGAAAGAGAGCGACTGTCAATGGGTTTCTCTGCATTCTTCCTTCTCTCTTCCTTGTCGGCTTTGCTGATCCCAGGTCATAAAGATTTCTTTCTATTCCACCAGAAGGGCTGTAATGGACACAGTTACCCCTGGGGCAGACTTTTCTCTGTGGTTTGTATGGAACCAGACTTCAGGCTTCATACAGGAAAGTACACTTGTGGACTCAAATGGCTGTTTCTCGTTCTCCACGTTTCTCTCCTGTCAGTGGCATGTTACACCTGAACATTAGACCAGATTTAGGCCATTTTCCAAAGTTTCACTGAGCACTTTTAGTTAGATCCGGCTCCAATCTGAAAGATAGAGCCTTTGGGATCAGGTTACATGTAACAAGAAACTGAAGATTAAGGTTCCTTTGAATGTTACAGTTTAGGGAGGGGGGCTCCACCAGCACAGTACACCTCAATACTCTTTTCAGGGCAAAGGTGACAACCTCTTCCATCCCATCCTTCATCTGTGCCTCTGGAGTGAACCACTGCCACTTTAACAAGGCACATAACCAAGAAGTTGAAGGCATTTTAGATTGGAATTGCAGTCAAGACAGGTAAACTTTTTCAACAACCTAATTCCACTGAAAAGCATTTTATATTCAGACAAACAAATCCTCTGGGAAATTAAGTAACAGTGCCTACAAATAAACAAGAAACCTTGAAGGCTATTAAGATAAATCTGGTAGTTTCCCAGAGACTCATGACTCAAGCGCTGCTGTCATGATAGATGTTTTCATCAGTGATAACAATCCTACCCAGTCCAATTGCTGCACCTGTGTATCCCTCCTGCTGTCAGGCACAATGAAGTAGATTCCCAAGGGCTTAAACCGCCTTATTTGCATTTGTCAAACCCCCGACCGCTCCCACTCTAGGAAACAAAATCCCCCTAACAGAACTTTAATCTTCCAAATCCTAAAAGTCTTCAGTCTCTAGAATAGACCCTGGAGAAACAGGGCAGTGTTGAAATTAGGTGAAACTGAATAATGTTATACTCTCCTTCGATGAAAAGCAGAGGTAAAGGCAGTAACATATCCAAATTTGCAAATTTTGCTGTGTGACAAGAAACCCTGTGAGAGATTACAGCGAGAGATCACCTCTGTACAATTACACTAACACTGTCCAGTCTAACCAAGTTAACCTAAAACTTTACAAAAGAACATGTAAGCAGTTTTGGATTTATTCACCAGGCAACAGTGTACTTGTTGGTATAAAACTAGTTTTATCTTTCCCAATACTGACTGAACGCTGGTCACTCTAGCAGTATTTAACATTCTTTGGGATTTCACAAAACTGGCATTCCTTGATGGTTCTGTTCTGCTGTAAGTTAAAAAAAAAAACCATAAGAATATCAATAGTATTAAAGCTGGAAACATCTTAAACAATAACCATATAGCAGGCATAACTTGACAATTCTAACACAGAGGTGCAAAAAGGTGAGATCTACCCAGTTTTACCAAAATCCACAAAATTACTCACAAAGAGCACAAAGACCAAATGCAAGGGAGCTTAAAACGTATCAATGTTTTGATATAATGATCATGCTGCTCAACTCTAGTTAGGCCAGAATAATGCTGAGAGCATTTGTGGTCAGAACTGCACTTGTCATGCATGAGCCTTCAATCACGCACAGGAGTTCGCTACAAGTAAAGTGATCTTGTGGAATGTAACATGAGGCCTTTAGCTTTACGAGCAGGGATGAGGTGGTGAGCAAAGGGTCCTTGCTGTATGGTGCACTTTTCAGTCTTCAGAGCAGATAGATGATGGCAATATCATTAGTTAAATGCAGTTCTCAAGAGCACTGCAGATAGAAAAGACTAATTACAGCAATGAACTCATCTCTCTCGATTCAAAGGCCGGCTCACTTTCATCTCATTTCTGGAGGGCTGCAAGGCTCTTCAGGGCTTAAAATAATCTTTAGGCATCGGCTAATTAAAGACAGGAGGAATATTAAAAACTATTTTAAAAAAGCAGCCCAGACTGCTGTCGTCGGATTAGAGGCCCCCCGCTACCTTTATCAGAAGACATGAAACCATGGATGCATTAACTTAGAGTAACGTGGATTATTTTACATCATTAAAATCTTTGCATAGTATCAACAGCTAATATTCACTGGTAGGGCCATATTCATAGACTAATTAGTATGATAGCTGCCAGTTCAGCTGTTCAGCTACTCCTGAGTAAGTAAAACATCTGAAGGGACCAGACGGGACTCTTGATTGTGAGACACATTGAGATACAGGCACCTTTCATTGGCTTTCTGGGAGCTAAGAGACCCAAGCTGCAAAAGTAGAGAAACTTGAAAAAGGCAAGATCAAGGAAGACAGTCACCAAGGGCAAGTAGAAATTGAATATCCATCATTGAGGAGGTTCAAGGCTGAGGTGTGTGTGTGTGTGTGTGTGTGTGTGTGTGTGTGTGTGTGGGTGTGTGGGTGTGTGGGGGTGTGTGGGTGTGGGTGGGGGGGTGTGTTGGT
>JAABNY020000040.1:13554689-13564804 GCA_015164015.2 Brevimyrus niger | reverse complement strand
GTGTGTGTGTGTGTGTGTGTGTGTGTGTGTGTGTGTGTGTGTGCGTGTGTGTGTGTGTGTGTGGGTGTGTGTGTGTGTGTGTGGCTTCAGTAGGTCAACAGCAGCACCCCACCCACCTCCAGGAGAAGGGAGGCAGTAAACTGACCTTTGATCCCTAGAGGATACACTTTAAACATACTATAAATACTTTCCTTTTTCCCCACAAGCAGATGTCCATGAGTTCATAACACAGCATCACTGATGTCCATCAACGAGGCTGTCACTGCCAATTCTTTGTTAGATACAGAAACCAGGTAGGAATCTATAAAATAATTGGCCTACACTCAGCAAAGGCAGGGTGAATTGCTGCAGCCATTAGGAGTGGTTTTCTGAAAATCTTCCTGCCTAGATGCTGCCGTTTTGCCCGCACATGCCCCCTAGCGACAGGGAAATGGTGCAGCCCAGCTGCAAAACAGTCCAATCATCATCATCCTTGTCAAACAGGAGCATCTGAGGTTGTCCATTATTTAAGCACCCAAACGAGAGGCTAACAAAAGAGACAAAAGGAAAAGCCAATTAATCGCATGACCTTGGTGTCAAACTGGGAGCAAACTGTTAATGAGGACACAGGACAGGAACCTCGACGTGGTCACATACACCCCCCCCACCCCCGCCTCCCCAATTTTACACACTGCGACACAAGTGACAAGACGACACAGGTCTTAGTAGCTTCACAGTACACTTCAGAGCCATGGAGTGTCTGTTTAATTAACATGGCTTTGGCAAGTGCCTTCGATTTGCTCTCTGAGGCACTTCCAGAGGACCCAGGGGCCATGTTCTGGGGGTGGGGGGGTTCTCCTCATGGATGATACCCACGCCCACCATCAGCTGTAAGTGTAACCACAATGCCACAACAACCTTCCTATTATTTTTTTTCCCAGTCTTGATGTGCGGCACCAGACCCCGAGGAAAAGCGCAAGAAAAATAATAAAATCAAATCCCCTGAACAGTGGGGCCCTCTCATCTTGCAAATTAAAGGGCCGCTCGCAGACGAAAATAGGCTCCACGTTCTGGAAGGCCTCGCCTTTCATGAAGCCTTTGCATGCGAGGTCTTTGGCGGATGCGCTCAGCTCGCCGGCTCCACGCCACTATGTTCGCACCTCGGAAAAGCGGAGGGTGACAAAGGGACGTTAAAGAGCCGCGGCCGTGCTGCAGCTGGTGGCACTGGCCAATCACGTACAAAGGGAGGTTTCTAGCTTTCATCCTACTTCAAAGGAGGAGAGATTTCATCCTGGCCCCAGAGGTATATTTAGGATGCGCACTGTCACTGGGTCACTCGCACTCGTGTTTGCAAAGGCTGGAAGAAGGCAGATCCAGAAGTGGATAGAGACAATCCAGGAAGAGTCCTCTTCTGCTCCCAGAGACTCATAACCATGAGGGAACCGTGAAAAAAAGGTGATAAAAAGTGGTGCCTGGGAAGATCAAATTTTGCCTGAGAAGGAAACACATGTAATTAAAATGTGAGGGCCCCGTGATTATGGTGAAGGTTCGTGTCTTTTTTGGTTTGTTATGACAGCCTGGGAAAGGCCACACCCTGTCTTGACAACCCGAAGCCCTCCAGAAGCCCTGATGTAGGCAACTTTCTAGACCAGCTGCTATTTCGACTGTGGAGGATGAGGGAGAGGCACTAGTGTAATCGCTCTTTCATCTGACATTAGCACAAGCAAAAAGGGAAGTTACCTCTGCAGAAATATCTTGGAGCCCCCTTCGCCCCAGCCAGATTCGTATTGCCGGTAAAGGTGATTGGTCAGACTCATGGCTGGCATCTGCATCATCAGAAAATATATTGTTGTCTCTGAGACCTCAACATTACTAACTACCAAGGAGCCATACTGACAATCACAGGGATTGAATGACTGAATCAATGGCACCCTCTCTTCCCAGGTCTCCATTTTTCTTGAGTAACAGCAAAGAAGGTGCTTAATTCGGTACACTACAGACAGAAAAGAAGAAAAAGGCCAGTCGTCCAACGAGATCCATGACGGAACAGTCAAGTATGCAAGAGGTTAGCCAGGACCAAGCAGCGGGAATAAAATGTCTGTGCGTTTCCTTCAACTGTCTGCAGAAAATTACTTGACGGACTCACTAACGAGGTGCTTTCATTTTTACTATGCCCCGGAACCCTTTTGTCCTCAGAAACAGAACATCTCCCGAAAGTTATCCTAACAGAATATTCTTTGTTCTACTGAACAGATATTTCACACAAACAGGCCATCGGAAGGCACATGGCACATAAACAAACACTAGGCCTGATTATGAGGTCCTGCTGTTGGCCCTGTGCTTCATCACTGGACTGTTGCGGTTGTCCTCCTCTACCTTCAGTGAGTCAAGCCGCCTTCACGCTCATGCCGGTGTTTCAACGCCTCGGCGTCTGTGACTCTGCCATCCCCTCTCCCCTTGCTGTCTCCACCCATGGTTGATGGTGTCCCCAAGCTCCCTAAACCAGAGACCCTAGGGTTGAAGCCTGCTGAAACAATGCCTCCCTGCTCTTTCACTCCTCTGGCTGGTTCTAGTAACAGACCTAGCAAAATTTGCGTAAGACAACGGTCAGGGGGAACAAGGCTGCTTCTGAATAACATCAAGCAAACCATGCTGGAGATCTCATGCTGCCCCAGACAATGTATGCTTTGTTCCTGTGTTTGTTTTCTTTTGGTTCCTCCTGCAAGTCACCCATCTTCTACTGCAAGCCTTCCAAAAAATATTCCTGCCGAGTTACACCAGCTGTGCAGGTGGATTCTAAGTTGCGATAAGCCAACGTCACTTGATCACACTGACCATGCGTATCCCACAATGCCAGCTGAACTTATCCAATTGCAAAACATGATGGTGTCACCTTGGCATTACCACACTCTTATGTAAACAGACCAGAAATTGAGACAAGTTATAGGGCAAAAAAATATCTGCATCAGAGGACACCTCAAGTGACAGGGTATGGACACATTTCTTCTTCACCCATGCCTGAGAGGCCGGTGCTTCATGCCACTCACTGCCAACAGTGGCACACATCCAAAAACCCCAACAAACCAGATATCTTCTCTATCGTTTCCCTGGTCCTGCTTTGCTGCATGCAAGATGCTTGGATCTTATCAGTGAACCTGTTACAGTCTGACCCATTTGTGATGTAGTTATGTAAATGCAGACTTGCTTCTTTACTGTTTAGCTTGACTGTTTACAAAGCCAACACTAGGGGGCATCAACTTAACCACAGATAATCTTTATTCAGAATTATTACTGAATCAATTTTGCTGCTGGTGCATGTTGTTGATGCTTTGGCTACATCACACTTTCCCCCCTTACTCTGGCTACAAGTACATCTCTAGAGCAGACTGTCAAATCAGTTGCATATAATTAAAACACAAAAGATTTATAATGAGGAACCTCAAGATGCTACTTCATTGGAGAGGAACACGAAGCTGCTCATGCAAGGCATTGTTATGTTAGTGTTCATCAATACAGGAGGTCCTAAGCTTTATTATATACTGGGTAGTGACTGTCCAGATCGTCTAGCCTCTGTTTACGGCCCTGTTAATTGTTCTGATTATGTGATGTTTGTTTTTTGTCTTTCAGTTCTTTGTTCTGGGTTTGCTTTTGGCTCCAGCTCCACCATCCTCTTACTACTTGCCTTGTTCTGGAACCTCCTGTCTAGTCCACAGTGCCACATCCTGGCAGTTACTTGCTTCCTGCGGCGTCCTGTCCAATGGACCCTGGACTGTATGAGTGCAATGGCTCAATTTGGGGTGTTTTGCATCTATATCTCATGACAATAAAGCCTGTTTTCTCACCATGACAGAAGATCTTTTTAGCAGAGAATGGGCATTTCATATGAAAAAGAAAAAAACGGATGATACCAAAATGCCTCTTATAATGACGCTACTCGTACACATTCAGTCTATTTTTCCCATCTCCAAGCATAAGCTGGTAGGAAGGGTTATTTATCTGTCCGACAAGGGCAAGAGCCCTGAACATCCACCCGTCATATATAACAATTTATCCAGTCCAGAGTCACGGGGGCTTGGAGCCGATGGCAGGTAGCACAGGGCACAAGGCAGGGGGACAACGTGGACACACATAACTGCATGTTTTTGGACTGTGAAAGGAAACAAGAGTGTAATCGTGAGGCCATGAACATGACGCTGAATGCGTTTCAGCGGAATTATTTATTTTTATAGCTAATGTCACAGTTTCACACCTGGAAGGTACTCCGATCTCGTCTATCAAAGGCTGCATTTGAAGAGCACTTCAAAACAATTCAATTTTTTAAGTGCCAGTCAGTATAGATTTATTTTCACAAGAGCCATTATCTTCCATTTTTATTTTTATGTAAAACCTAAAGATTTACTCCAGTTTAATTTTAAAGTGACAAATCCATCTGGGGAACCCCCCACCATTTTGTAAAACAGGATTGTAGGTGGTCCCCATAATTAAGCGTGTGTTATTCCACAGAAGGGACTCTCCAGCCATTTCCCCAGGTTTCTGACTGGAATTATGTGCACTACACACTCCTTGACAAAGAACCAAACCATTCCGTTTGGCAAGCCAACATGTAAACAAGAGCGAGGAGACCTAACGGGCTGTTCTTTCCACAGGACTGGAGCAGATTACCAGCATCTGCTAGAACCTGACTGCTGGAGCAGCTGCAGCATCATCGCTGAGTGCCCACGTCACACATGCATTATGGATACCCCCACCCACCGCCCAAGGCTCTGCTTTCCCCATTCCGGCTACTGTACCTGCTCCTCTCTGCACGGGTGTCAAGCAAAGGGAAATGCGATAAAACATAAAGGTGAAGGTTAGTGCGTGAGCACCAAGGGCCGTGCCTCCTCCCCTGCCTGCCTGCACATACTTCCCGTGAAGCCTGGTGTTTTAGCATGCGGGTCTGTGCCGGCCTGACGAGCCAGGGCCACAGGGCAGGAGTGGCAATAGGTTAGCCGCGCTTGTCCGGGGAGTGCATGGGGGGTGGAGTTCAACCCCCCAGCCTGCCAGCTGGCCCCCTGCCCGACTGCTGCCAACTCTGCCATTGTCCTTCACCCCTCCTAAGCACCGGGGCTCCTCTTCAGCAAGGAACAACCGAGCGAGAATAAAAGAAAGCCTCTGCTCTTTCTCTCCCTACCCCCCCGCCCGCACCAGCTCCTTTGCCTCAAACACGCTGAAAAGAAGCAGAAATGCAGCTCCTTCGGCAGAGCAGGCGCAGGGCAACGCGGTGCTTGGAGAAAGGCGTCGTATTCAGCGGCCTGTTTACACGCCTTTTCACGCGGCCTCCTCCTTTGTTAAGCAAACGAGGGCCCCCATCGGTGGGAGACAAAGGACAACGGTCCGATGGCCTCGCCAGGCAGGTGGCACCGCTGGCTGACAGGCTCACGGTCTTCGGAGAGGCAGCCTCAGGTACACCTGCCCGGAGCAGCCAATGGTGAATCCTACCTTTAAAAACACTGACACTGAAACGGAGAGCATTCTGGAAGAAAAAAGCCAATAAAAGATAAAGAAAGAGAGACTGATGTTTGCAGGAGGTCTAATGGTAGCCCTTAAAACTAAAACATAGTGCGACGTACTGTTTGCCTTGATATTAGGGATTAAAGGTGCTCGTTCGCAGAGCACCGAGAGGGGATCACATTCAGCACACAGACTGCAGTTTGGGCCACTGCTCTCGATGTTCCCTTCTGAGATTTGGGGGGGGGCACGCTGTTAACCAAGCAAACTGCAAGACAGCGAGTCCAGAAGATGTGAGGAACCAAGAGCTTGAGGCACAGAGTAAAATGTAAAGGACAAAAGTAGAAGATACTATGTGAGCAACAGTGCTATGACGGTTCTGTCATGGAGCAGAATGCGGGGGCATATTCACTGAGGTCTTATGAGAAAATATATAATAAATAAATAGTTTAGATGTTGTCTAAACTATTTTAGATGCTGGTGTAACAGGTTCATTAAATAACTTTGCAATCGCATTCTGAGAAAGACAGAAAAAAGACGACTTAAGAAGTGAAACAGCATTTTGAAAGTGTTTCTTCAATATCAGAACATGCATGTTAGCACAGCCCCCACCCCAGCAGGTATTCCCCAAAGGCGTCACTGTCCCGGTTGACTGCCCCCCACAGTGCAGGAGGCTGGCGCCGGAGACACCTCGGGTGTGAACCCGCTCCCCCCACCACTCGCACTGGCCATCTGGCCCCCGGCAGCCCGGCCAGTCGCGGCACCCCAGGGGGTGGGTGGGTATGCCTTTGGAGATCCCTTTGACCCCCACCTCCCAACCCCCACCTGCCGCTGCATTACCATAGCACCGCATTCATTTATCCGTCATCCGCTGACAACCTTTCAGGGGAACAAGTGGAGCGATAAATAGGAATAGGAGAGGAGAGAAAATGCCAGACAGCAGAGCAAAAAGAACAAGGAAGAGTGGCCCCGCAGACACGTAACTCATGATTTCTCTCAGGCTAACGCACAGGTGATAGAAGGCAATTACATAAATGAATGAAGCACATTATTAGACTAATAATAAAAATAATAATGATCTGGTGACCAGCAACAGACAGCACACAGCCACAGGAATACAGCTCTAGAACATTCCGTTCAGGCCTGATAGGACCCCCTCAGCCCCCCAGGAAACACCTAAGCAGTGCCCAAAGGTGATTTATGCCCCAGAAAAGGGTTCAGCTGGCTGTGTGGCAGGGCCTCAGCACCCCATGCTTGGCCCAGCAGCCCGTCTTTAAAGGGTGCTGCACATGTACCCGGCCACTCCACAAACCGGGTCTTCCCCAGAGCCGCTTCTCATAACTGCGTGGTTCCCTGCTGGCCCGTCAGCCACTGTAAATGCGCACTGGTGGCGGGTTCAGCCTCTGATGACCCGAGCACCTGCAGATGCTGCACTCCTATAGAGCCCTATAAATGGTGTCAAGCTTTGTAAAACACCTGTGTAACCACCTAAAAGGAGACGGCACGTGTCTGCCAGGTCCAGAGCGCGCTGGACGCTCATTACCAGCAGACCCGTTTGAGGCTTCCCCCCATTAAATGCTCTCCTTCTCAGAAGTGGGACACAGACAAAGGGAGGGGCACTCGGCCATCCACAAGGCTGCTTGGACTGCCACCCAGCGGCTTGCGGGAAGGGGGAAGGCTCTCCATCCGGCAAATTGCTAAAAACACATTTCGTAACCTTCACTGGCTACGTCCAGTAGGTGGCGCTAGGGAGAGCAAGGTGACCAGCACGGCCCGGGGTGGAGCAGAGAGGACTGGAAAGCAGCAGTAGTGACTGCCCCTTCCAGGAGATGGTAGAAAAGGCTCCGGTACAACCAGAGCTGGAAATGAAGCTCTCCCATTCGCCTCAGGCGAGTCACTGAGACGGAGGGCAAGTACAGGAAATAGAACACTAGCCCACTGGCTACTAAACAAACTGCATGCCAGATTACATTCTTTACTGAACTATCCAAAAATTCTTAAGGTCTACCTTTGTTTTAGAGGCCAATTCACCAAGGTTCACCAAGAACCTTTTCTTTCACATGACACCATTTCTGTACAGCAACACAGTTGTGATGTTGCTCTACTTTTTTTTTTTTCCTACAGCTGTTTAATGTAAATTACTTAACAAACATCTGGTGAAGTGGAGGATGCAGCTAAAACAGGAGAACTCCACCTCAGGATACAGTCTGACCTGCTCAGTATGGAGCCACCCTTAGCAGGAGAAGTGCTCTTAAGACGGGTGAATGGATCAATGGATAGGTTGATGGATGGGTGGATGGATGGATGGATGGATGGATGGATGGAGTTGACTAATATGTCTGGGCTTACTGACTTTACCCTTCTTTGCTATCAGTTAATGAAAACATTTATATTTGAATCTCCTATAACTGGTGTACTAGTTTCTTGCCTTTTGCCCCAAGGGATGAAGCATTTGAAATACAGCAGCAGACCAATGCTAGTTTAGTAAGTCCTGACAGAAGCATTCTAAGCAAAAACTGACATCTTTTGGGAACACCAAGAATAACACCAGGTATTCTTACCCCTGATCAGGTGCGTTGATATTACAGTATTACCCACTGTCATTTATAAAGTTATTTGAGGTCAACACTAATCAGAGAATGGAATCCTCTCCTTTTCAAAGTATCCCACAGTTCAGTCTTAGGGATTATGAATATTTCTATACACCTGGTATATGTGCTCTCATCTGTCTGTTTTCCTGCACTAGTGACGCCATAGAGAGGTGCTATTAATAGTGTGAAATAACAACCAATAATTATAGTAAGAGTAGTAGTAATAATAATGACAATAATAACAGTAGTAATAAACAATAACAGCAGCAGTAGTAGTAATATTAATGTGCTGCTACATTCTTGGCATTCTTTTTTCTCCACACTGTGTAATCCCCGGGAGCGCTATGTCACGCCGGTAATTCTCCTGCAAACACGCCGAGCTCCGACACGCGGCTGACAGCAGGCAGCTGTCGCGGTCTCTGCGATTCGCTGCCACTCTGGCGGCAGACGCGTCCTCGCCGGCAACGTGTGGGCGGCGCCTTCTGCATTCTCCTGCCCCGTGGGAGACGGCCGGCAGCAATGGCGAGGGGGACCAAGCGTTAAGAAGGTCAGCGACAGACTCTGACTCAGAGGGAGCCCCCGGCCCCCGCGTAAGTGCCGCGCGGGGGGTCGCCGTGAGGGTCATGGCACGTGCTACACGCAGCCCATCGCCAGCTTTCCCAAAGCTACGTGAAACTTGCGTGGGGGGTGTAACCAGGCAGTTTATGGTCGAAGGGCTCCCTGAGAGAGCCAGTGCAGGTCTGTGGGTGCCACAGAGGAAGACCTAGTGAAATTCCACTGACTTTATATTTGATAACCCTGCCTGTTTTTTTAGGCACAGTGCCAGGCCAGAGATCACATGGAAAGGGTCTAGCACACTTCTCATTACCAAGCAAGCCAGCAGCAGGCAAACAGAAGGACAGGAGGCCACCACGTGGAAACGCACGCAAGGCACAAGGGAGGCGCAGGGTCTCGTCAGAAAGCAATCCCCACCTTGATTAAAGAGGGTTAAACAGAATCTGGTCCTACAGAGATGTGGACCCACCCCCACAGAAAAAAGACGGCCCTTCGGTGGAATTCCAGGCTGAGTGAGCTCAGCGGGGGCTGACAGCGGAAGGCATGAGTATCTGGGGCGGGGGTGGCTTTTAAAATTAGTGCCTGTCATTTTGGAGGCGTTAAAAAAAAAGAAGAAAAAAAAAACAGCTCTTAAATACGGGGTGAAGTGAAGTTAATTGACCCTTTGCTGCGAGCCAGGGGGGTGATAAGAGTCAGGGGCCCAGTAAAGGCCATCTGTTACTCACTGGATTTACCAAATTTTATGGAAAATATACATCAGAGAAACCAGAGAAACTGCATCCTACAGTCAGCATGTCCGCTGGGCTGCAGTGCACGGCAGTGTCAGAATAGGGACCTGCAGAGTCAGTACTCAATCTGCTCCAGCCCTGCCTACGGACACCCCTATACACAATAGGGACACCCTTGCTGTCCTTCTCCAGGCCCGCAGAGTGAATCTCTCCCTAATAACAGGTGACTGTCCCGGGATAGCAGCAATACATTAGCACTAAGAGGAACACAGCAGCACTCGCCTGACAGGGGGATGAGGAAAAGGCAGCTGGCAGGCGGAGCTTTAATTAGCCGCTGCTTCCCATCATTCGGCAGTCAGTGGGGACAGGTAGCGGCCGGCTCTCTCGCAGGCTGCCCAGGACAGGCTCAACCAGTCAGGGCTTTGCGCCATGCGGCTTTGCCCTGTCGCTAGGCAACCTGGACTCTCCATCTCGCAGCCTCAGATGGCGGTGGCTCGCTGCGGATTGGTTAAAAACGAATAGTATAATAATAATAATATCGACAATAATTGTTATTAAAGTTCAGACCGGAAAAGAAAAGACAAATAAAAGCAACCTAAAGATGCAGATTTACTGGCCTGATTCATGGGCACAAAGGGCAACAGGTGAATTGTGAAACAACCCATCCACAAAGCTGACAAGAGCACACAAAGAGAGCGGCGCCCCCCCCCCCCCCCCCCCCCCCCCCCCCCCCCCCCCCCCCCCCCCCCCCCCCCCCCCCCCCCCCCCCCCCCCC
>JAABNY020000040.1:13534706-13554589 GCA_015164015.2 Brevimyrus niger | reverse complement strand
ACAAAAGGGAAAAAGGGGAATTTGAAAAAACCCCCCCCCCAAACCTCCAAAAGCCCCCAAAGAGGGGGGCGCCCCCCCCCCCCCCCCTCTCACTTCAGAGACCCTCTAACGCAGCCCTCGGCTCACCAGCCGGACGGAGGCTTGTTAGTGTCCATTTTGTGCGAAACCTGTTGCGACGGCAGGAGGGTCCTCGGGAGAAAATGGCTCGCGGCTGAAACGGTGTGAGGGATGTCAGATGAGAACAAAGGGAGGGAAATAGAGTGTGAGTTTCCCTATGTGTGCTGTCGTTGCATATCTTCAAATGTAACGTGTCACAGAAGCAACAATGGCATTCAGAGAAGCCTACAGTTAATGGTATTTTTACAGCGGGCGGACAATTATTTGGTGACTTAGAGGTGAACTACATGCGTATAATAAAAGGTGCAGTATCATCTGGAAGGTGACTTGGAGTGAGTCGCCAGCAGCACATTATGCGGAAAGTGAATCCCCAAACCACAGGGTACAACCACTCAGTTACGTGGAAAGTGAATCCCCAAACCACAGGGTACAACCACTCAGTTACCCTCCCACAGGACCACACCAGAGAGATTTTCCTTCCTGCTGGACACTGAACCACCTGATTGAACAAAAACTGGCTTGATTGAACCTATTTATCTCCATTTCTGAGCTCTTAACCGTGTAAAGAGAACTATGTAGGCCCCCCAAGGACTGTAATTAAACAGTGCTGACTTCAGGTTATGATAAGAGCCAGGCAATACAGAAGCATGGAGGGAGGCAGAAACTGGGGCCATTTAATTACTGTGTGGAATCATTTTCTGACCCCTCCGTCTCAGAAAGCAGCATCAGTGTGATTAATATAATTACAGTAATAATCATGGCGGCAGTAATGCCATTGGACTCTAACCCATTTGCTTCACTATTTTGTTTTGCTTTAAACAGGTAGTCTTCACCATTCTTGACTGAATTTGCAAAAAATAGATTTGTATCAGATCTATGCTCACAGGTGTTTCTTACAGCCTCTTAAAATAAGGTGTAATCCCATCTCCCACACCAAATAAACCTCAAGCCACTCGTAACAGTAACAACTGGCTCATATCTTCGTAAATCCATTGGTGCTATGAGGATTTTACTGACTGCTGGATATCCTGCCTGCTCTCGGGCCACGTGAAGCCTGGCCTCGGCATCTCAAAGTGAGACCTGACAGCCTCTCTGCAAGTGGCCCGGCAACATCTTGTCCCCAGGGTGCACACATGGGAACAGGAGCCGGCCCGTTCGGGGCCAGACGGCAGACGTACCAAAAACAGACAGGAGGACACTGGACCGTGACGGCCTGAACCACTTGTCGCTGTCAACGACCCTGAGGGGCCTCCACAGAGAGTGGGGGGCCCATGCTCTGGGGGGGGTAGGGCTTCAAGAGAGATAAATAAAGAAAAGAAGAGAGGGGGAGAGAAATACAGAAGGAGTGTCAGAGAAATAAATAGAAGGAGAAAGGGAAAGGGTAAGCGAAAAGGAGAAAGAGAGAAATACTGATGAAGAGAGAGAAATAGAGAGGGAGAAAGACAAAAAGACAGTGGGAGGGAAAGAAACACAGAGGAAGAGAAAGAGTAGTGACAGAAAGGCAGAAAGAAATAGATAAAAAATAAAAAATGAGAGCTATAGAGAGAACACTGGGAACAAAGAGACAGAAAGAGAATGAGAATAAAAAAGGGACAGAGAGAAAGAGAGGGGTAGGGAAGAGCTGAAGCACACTGAAACTGCCCCCAGTACCCCCCCCCCAGTCAGCTGGTCACACTGACCAAAGGTCCCCTTGGTGAGACCTGTTTTGAGGTTGGGGGGGTGAGACAGGCTTCTGGATACGTCCCATGTACTGGACACCGGGGCGTTCCCCTGTCCTGGATAAACCACAGGGTGCAGAGCCCACCTTGCAGTCAGTATGCATCCCCTTTAGGCAAAGACAAGAGGCACTTTCTCATGCAAACGAGCATCACAGTCAGGGCCCACTGCAGCTCACTTCCCCTGTAAAATCAACAGTCTCCAACAGCTGCCGAACCCACTTGACCAAACAGAAGGGAGGCTAAGAAAGCACGTCTGTTCCAAGATTCCATCCCTGCAGCGCTCCGCGAGATCTCCGGGGATGGCAGATCGGCCCTGGCGTGGAAGGTCAACAGGGGTGTTCACCGACACGCAAGGTTAATGTTTCGGCACCACCACGTTAACGGGTGGGGGGGGACAGTAAACATGAACACATGTATGCCTGCACGTATGAAACTGCTGTAATTGCTTGCAGTACTAATTTCAGCCATTTAAGCCGCATCCAGATCTAATTACCGTTTCTGCGCGGTAAGACAGAACAGCTGCTGAAGCCTTCCACCGAAGAGAGGCATGAGGCCCGAGACTTAATTACCGGCTTCATGTCGGCCTCGTCGATTACAGCGCCGAGGCGCTGCCCCCTGTGCCCCGATAAACAATGCTGCCTGCTTACCAGCCCGCCTGCACACGCGTTTGTCCTTGGAGCTTCACATACAAACACAAAGAAGAACAGGTTACGGTTGCCGCGTCATCCGGATCTGTCACACCCCGGAAGCAGAGACGCGTATAATTAGTTTTAAAGACGTCCCAGGTTAGTGAATGTGTCTCCTTGCCCTGTTGCACCCTGCCACTCTGCTTGCGAGCGATATGTTCAGCCTGAGAACCTATTAAGCTTCTGTGAAATGGTGTCCTATTTTTTATTGCCCGCATTCAGCAGCGAGGTTTGTTCAGAAGTTCCCGACACATGCCAGAGTGATATAAGGGCAACTCCCCAGTGAGTAAAGCCAGCAGGGATCGGCCTTTGCAGGTTACAGTCCATACTGTTTCCTTCGGTAACAGTCAACCATTACACAAAAGGTTTATGGCATGTCAACGCCTCTTTGGTCAAACATGCAGCTGCACTCTACTTTTCCTCAGAGCTAAACCAGGGCAAAAGGATTGGGAGATGGATTTGAACAAACTTGTTTGTCACGTTCATAAATTTGCCATCAGTATCAAAATAATATTGTTCTCTTTTAATTATTCTTTTTTCAAATTATTACAATTTTGCAGGTAAATAGAAGGGCAGTACCTGAAAAACGTCCATCTTACAATGAGGTGATTAGGGAGTCTGGATTCCCCGAGACACCAAAGGAAAGCAGCCCATCACAGGAAATACACACTATGGACAATTTAGAGACGCCAGCCCCCCTAACTGCATGTCTTTGGACCTCTAACCCGTGTAGCATGAGGCAATGGTGGTAGACAATATCCTGAAAAACAGTGGCATCTAAAGCAGCTGAAGAACCCCAGACAACCATTAAATACACATAACTTCACAGACTAAAGGAAAAGAAACAACCCCTCATCTGCATTCACCCTCAGCTTGACAGAGTAGTGTTCAAACATGCAAATATCAGTCATTACATCATCCCCAGCCCGTCGGTTTGTATATCAGGCACACATACCTGTTTGAAACAGGAAGTAAAGTCTAGAAAAACAAATCACAGCAGGTGAACACCTAATTCATTTTATTCAATTCAGTGGCTCAGTAAATGTCATTACCAAAGTCATCTACATAACTTGCACAATTATTTATATAGCAGGGCATCCTACTAAAGCCCTTAAGAGTAAGGGTACAACAGGAGAATCCCTTCTTGGGGCGAAGCAGAATGGACTGCATAGAGGTCAACTGTCTGAACCTTTATGGCTATTTTAGTTTAATGCCTGATATTTTCCTTTTACAGTGTGGAGGACAGAGCCTGGTGGAGGCAACTAAGTGACCCATTAACCCAAAACGGCCCAGAAATATCCCCTCAAACACACCCCTAGCTCCTGCAGTCATCCTAGAGGATTTGTCCTCTACCCATGATACACCGGGCCAGTCTCAGGGCAATAATGGGGATAGGCCTTCTTATAATCGTTCATTGAACATCCACTACCTTCCATTATGCTTGATGGCTGTCATACTGCATTAAAAAGAAACCTTTGTTTCAAATTTTCAATAAAAAGCCCTTTTAATAATCCACTGGGAAAACAAAAGAAAAACACAGACACCTCAAGGACAGCCTGTCCTTTTCTGGTTGACAGGAAATCGTTTTCCAGAGCTCTCCTTTTGTTTTTTTTTTGTTTTTTTAACTTATTTTTTCTAAATGTCAACTGTCATCACCTCTCAGAACAGATCTGCGAGCCGACTGGAAAGACTGCCAAATGCTGCTCTGCCTGTATGCCATAAAAAGTCGAGTAGCAGACCAGCAAAAAGTAGATGCCAGCCGGCTTATCCCATTAGAGAAATCCCATAAATTTCTCAAAAAAAGTACCAAACAACCAAACAACTCATTTACCGATACCAGTCTCTTTCATGCAACCACAGAATAGGTGCCCATTGTTCCTATTTGTATTATAGGATCATACTTCAATTCCTAATGCCAGAAACTTTGCAGACATAAGTTCATCTCATTGTGTCAGTTCCATCAGACTTATCTCTACACCTCTGTGGTTTGATTAAACTAAGGCGAAATAGTCATTTCATCAACCTGGATCCTACTGGTGGACGATATGGGCTAACTCAACCAACATTGCATCATGATTGCTACATATGCCATTCTGACTACAGCTGGGAGAGGCTTCCCTGGAGCCTAGACAAGAACAACTCATTGGGTGTTTCTAAGTAATCGGTACTTTCAACCCCCCGGGTAGGGAATGGGGACCTAATAGGTGTTACAGGTACTTTGTTGTCCTATTTATGTGCAAGCTTCCTCCCATTAGATGAAACTACACCAAGCATTGACACCATCACTCTTCTGATACAGCAAGGGGTTTCTTCTTCAGTGCATGAACCTACGGGTGCCCTGAATAAACAGCTGAATGCTTGATTACGAACACTACTTTCACCTGTTACCCAGTTTATGTAAGCCAAATAATCTGCTGTAGGGGACATTGGTTGGTGCTCCTATGGGACTTGATCTTTCAACCTTTAGGTCACTAACCCAGTTCTACTGCAAGTTCTGTGCAAAAATATCCACACTGCTTGTACAAATGCTGCAGTAAACACAGAGTGCTGTGTACAGTAAACTCAGCTGCTACAGTAATTAATGTTCTGACCAACACAAGTCCATTGCTAATAACTGCAGGTCAGAATGGCAAATTTAACCCAGAGTCTGCATCCACGTCATCTCCATCCAGTAACCTACTTCTGCATCGCTTGCAAGGCAGCTTACAAAAGACATAATGTGGAGAACTGATTGTATCGCGGCTCTAAACAGATGGTGACTGACCCCAGACCAGGCAATCACACATGATATTTAGGTAAAAGTTCTGAGGAAGGAGAAGAGTGCGGACAAGGAGAATGTTTAGAATCGCGGAGATATTAGAGGTGTTAGAATCAGATAACTGCCTCTCAGTAATTATTTAAAACCTTCATAAACCATAAAACAGGAAGGCAATTTAAAATATTCAAAAACAGCAAGCAACAGTGTCATGGGTTGTTGATCCTCTATTAGGCACACACAGCCAGCCCAGAGAACCTCTCAGCCAGCATCTGAATGCATGTTTGGTCTTTTGTGTAACTGGCGTCTTTCCATTCCATTACATTGCTTGTAGCAAGGCTAACATACTCAGCAATTCATACACTACAGTGGGTCTGGGGCACGCCTGGCTCGTCCAACAAAATAAAAGCAACACCCTTTTCTTCTTCTGCAGCCGGGAGAACATGCTTGATGATGCTGCCATTTGTTTAGCCACACTTGTTTATTTTAGCAAATGGTAATTTAGTCTAATCCGGGCTATAAGAGAAGCTTACTAGTTATTTAGTTATATTTGTGTTTCCCAGGTCACAGGGCCATATATGTGAAGGGTCATAGCCTTCAGTTCCCCTTATGTGGCTCCAGTAAGCACCCAAATACAGGTAACCGGGGTGACAGAAACATCGCCCTCCAATGGAGGATTCCAGGAGACAGCCACCTACCTATCTCATTGATCGTGCTGGACAGAGGAACACAAACAAGAGTGGAAGGAGAAAATAGTTAATCCTCCCTTAGAGTGGGTGTGTTAACATGCCGGTATTAAACATTGATAGGCATAAACAAGTCATGAGGTTTTGAAAGATCATGGGGAAAACAGCGACGGCACAGTGGTAGCACTGCTAAAAGCTACGGCTAGTGGAGATACGTTTCCATACGCCATTCCAAACCTCAACCCTGGCAGCCCCTTTGGTTCTCCTGCTCCCCATTAAATCCACCAGCTGAAAGGTGACGGAGCTCCCATTCTTGCACAACCTTGGCGTGAGGGGGGGGGTTGGAAAGGGTGCAGGCTAGGTAATGAGCCTTGTCTGCCTTATTGGCCAACTTTGCTCACAGTGGCTGTTCATTTCCTCTTTGCGCAGAACTCCAACATGTTTCTAAGCCTTAAAATATGACTGTGTCCCACTGGATTTGCTCCTGCATGCAAAAAACACCGTAATGACAAACTCAGCCATATAATTCGGTCATTTTAGGCTCTCTGACTACAAGCCTTCCTATAATTTAGGTCCTAATTAAGCCTCTTGAAAATACAATGACATTGCTGTGGCCTCTGAGCCTGATTCATGATAATAATTCCAATTATCCAAGAACAGAGCAGGTCACCGCCTACTGACCACAATCTCAATAGCGGAAAACCGTGTATCGAGCTCGGCCAGGCTGTAAACAATTCAACGTGACCTTAACGAGTGGCATTACAGAAAAACATAACATTTTACGGCCAATCTTGAAGTTCTGTGGGCTAATAATTGCATGAAAATAACAGTAAAACTGAAAAAATGCATATCATTCACATGTATCATGCACATCACTTATAAAATTACTAAGCCAAGAAACTTTACCATCTGAAAGAACACCTGCAAAATATGGTGAAAAATTTTTTCACAGATCTTGAATTACGCATCCTGTAAACATCCGTATTTCCCCTCAAGCTGTATGGTGAAATCAGGAAGTCCTTATAAAAATATTCATCAACTGGTACGTGGATCCTAGAGGCCTTCCCCTCTGTGCTTTACAAGCCTCTCTTTCAGTATCCTGCTGGCCTCAAGCCTCTGTCCCTCCTTCCTCTCTTTCGCTGTGAAGCCTTCAATTGGCTCTCTCTGCTAAGCCTGTGTGGTCCACGCTTCACACTGCTCCAAGCTTCCTCACGTTTCAGGAGCCGCTAATACAGCGAGTGACAGGCAAGGGGCCGCAGAATAAATCAGAAAACGGATAGGTATACACGGTGCGGTTAGAATAAAATCCTGCCTTTGAATAAAATTACAAATTCAAATAATCTTAAAGAAAAAGGTTTTCAAAGACAAGGAACGTGTCACATTTGTGTCAGGGTATAAGCAATGCGACTCTTGCTTACTTCAAGAAACTGTTCCGTAAATATGGAGTACCATGCTTTTAACATGGCTCATCATCGCTGAACACCCATCACTGGAGACAAAAGTGATGAAGTAGAGTGTCACAGGAATGTCACAGCATGGAAGACTCTTGCTGGTCTTACGCTCGCCTTTCGCCCCATGCAAAAGCCGCTTTTTGCTACAATGGAAAGCAAGAATTTTGGGCGATGGTGGTGGGGAGGGTCAATTCTTATCTCTAGCAGGAGGCTTGCACCTACAAGGTCCTTGCTTTATGTGCAGACACACTACAGTCTTTGTTGGTCACTATCTGCTGTGGTAACCCTGAGTTATCAGAATCCACTTTCGCTGGTTAATATGTGAGCTGCTGATATTCTGCTAGATATGTTCAAAACAAAGGGTCAGACATCCAACATTCCACAAGCGGTATATCCCGGAAAGCCATCATATGCAAAACCAGGCACAGGCAATTAAAACTTCCCTAGAAAGAAGAAACAACAGACCTATTAGAAGTAACCAGGCTAAGCTCAATAACATGATAATGATAATGGGATTATGGTAAGAGCATGATTACAGACATGCTGTAAAGGGCTTCATAAAACCAGTATGAGAGTCAGCAAACACATATTCATGAAATATAGGGCCAGATCAGAGGTGCCGCCTGACAGACAGACGAGCCCTGCCCCCTCGAACCTGCCCCACTTAGCAATGGCGAGAGGCCTCTCCTTCTTTTGAAAAGGCAGAGAGGGAATAAAAGTTTCCCGGGGGGAGGGGGGGGGGGGGGTTGGAGATGGACTGGCCCTCCACGATGGAAAGGCTGCTTTTCTGCTTCATATCTACTTTTGTCACTGGGATTGTCTCTTTTAAAGGGGCAGTGGCCTATTTTCTGGAATAATTAGGGATTCTGTACAGGGTGAAAATGTGAGGTAGTGTAGAGCTCATGGCAGTGTCAAGAAAAGGTTTATACATTATAAGTATCTTACTGGGGCATTTTGTATGCTATGAACAGACCCGTGAGACTTCACAGCCACCACTCCCCACAAATGGATACATGTCATGTCTCAGTAGGTGGATATTAGTGGTGTGTTCCATTGGCCCTCGGAACTCGGATTCCGAGTTGGATTCCGAGTTTGGAAGCCGGAAGTGACGACATGCGCGCTCCCGTTTCTCAGAGATCCGAGAAATATCTCGGATAACGCAGAGGATCCCGAGTTCAGAATCCAACATGCATCCTGCACCCTGTATCAACAGAAGGGAAAGCGATAGTTCTATCCTGTTTAAGCACTACTTCTCATTTATGGCTCATTAAATCAGTTGCACACACCATACCGTCTAACTTCCATGGATGTGTTGCTACGATGTTTTGTATGTGAAGCACCGCGCATAATTTGTTATCAAGTGATATTGCTAACAATGGCTACCAATTAACCGGTCTAGAAATGGATTTAATGATTAATCGGATTGTTTGTCGGATTTAAGGTAGTTCGGGCTAATTATAAGTGAACGAAGATAAAGGCCATTTAAACTGAGGTACCTTAATCTGACAAAAAATCTTGCTTTTTCCATATGGGTCCATGGTATTGCTACTTGAAATGGAACATATCCGACTCGGTTTTTCCGAGTTTTTGCCGGATGTGACGTAATCTTGGATTCCGAAAATAGGATCCCGAAGCAAATGGAATACACGATAAGATCAAATTTCAGGCAGAACTACACAACTCAAAGATGTCAGTGATCATTCTCTCCCCACCCCAAAAAAAACAAAATGACCGTCAATGCTGCTGTGACCAAAAAAAGGACATAAAATCCAAAAACGATACAGCCTGTGAGCTGGGCAGATGTGGGCTAGAGTGGAGCCTTGAAGGTGTTAATGAGGAAAATTCCCGCCCCTCCCCAGCTGTTAGGGAGCCTGGCACTGAAAGCGGGTTGCCAGGCGCCTGCAAGAACAACACGGATGCGCCACTTAGCGTGTTTCTCCAGCTGCATCTCGCGATGTCTGTCATTGTGCTCAGACCCTGTTACACCAATGGTGTGGGAGGGCTGGAAAAACACGAAAAAAAAAACGTTTACTACCATATTGCCATCTGGCTGCTGTTTAAGTTTCGCCGATTAAATTCAAGTCTTTTTGTGGTTAAAAAAGGGAAAAATTAAGAAAGGCAGAGTCTTCACCAGAAGTGACATCATGGGCCCTCCTGTATAGTCTAACACTTGCTTCCAGACACCCAGCAGATGTTTGGGTGGAGGGCTCCAGCACCACAGGCCTCAGTCACGGCAGGTGCGAGTCAGTGAGGGGCAGAATTCACGTGACCCAACATCAACGTGGTGCCATCTGCCACCCCAAAAACCTCCATTAATGGGACAAGTATGACCAGGGGCGCCTAGCCTTGCTGACTCAGGACACATGCTACAAAAAGTGAGGGTTAAGTTGGAGAGGCTAATAATGCACAAATGAAAGGGGATTTAAATTAACATTTCAACTTTAGAAACTTACACTGCAATGCTGAGTAAATAGCAGACAGAATGATCATTAAAATTGAAGAAACTACAAGCAATCAAAAAAAATTACAGTGGACCACCAGGAACTAGGCCAGGGCTCTTCAAACCTGGACCTCAATGCCAAAGCCAGACCTTATTTTCCCAGGTAGTTTAGGTACATTTCTGATTCGCCACAGAGGCTTCACACCTGGCTCATAGGTAACGGAGGTTGGAAAATCAGCAGTGCTTAGACCTTGAGGACTATGATTTGAATAACCCTGAACTAGGCAATGAAGAGACATGCATCAAAATATCAGCTGTCAAATATCAACATTGTTTGTGCACATTAATCCATTTCCCGATGACTGATAAACATTAGTGAAATGATACCAACTGCATCATAACCATTGTCCCTGGAAGACAAAGTAATAAAAGATAAAATAGGCCTAGTACACAGTGAATGAATCCATTGATCAGCAATCAGAGTGCAATCACAGCACTTAGAGGAACATCACTTTATTAATTCCATTCCAGCCCCATCACAAATTAAGAGCTCTTTAGCATTATAGGAATAAATGGAAAGAGAAAATAAGCCTTTCATCACCAAGTACAAAGGGGACCTCCAGACCCCTCAGAATGGTACTCGTGTTCCAGTGCTCCGTTCCCAGATACAGCTCGACAGAGATGGAACAACTATCCTCAAGTGGAAACAAATACTAGTGAAGCACAGCTATGTGGCCCCATTCAATAGCGAACTTAGAGACATGGCCTCTAGGCTTCAGTCCAATTCCAAAGCGTGAGCCCAACCTCTGGTGCTGTGAAATCCACCAGTGGGGAGCACCATGCAGAATGAGACCTCTGATGGATCCCTAAGAACTGGCTGCAGAAGCTGCATGGATAGCAGAGTCCAGTATCCTACTCAAGGGCAGTCCCAGTGAAGCTCCAGCCCAAGACCAGAAATATGAATGAAGGACATTCCGGCGAGATAAAGGGTTCAGCTAATCGATTCTGTTCTGTTCTTTCAAGAGTATTCCTGGCATTCATCATTCATTCCCCTTCGCAGATGTAAAAAGCTGATTTTTTTAATGAAATGCCAAATCTCTGTCTTATTGCATTGTATCTTTTTTAAAACACACACACACACACACACACACACACACTTACATGGATCCACAACCATGAATGAGATATACAGAAGATGGATGGATGGATTTTAAATGGAGAAAAACCTCTTCAAAATCAAGTATTCTTAAATGTACATTTTATAAACCTACGATTCTGATCGATTCAGCATAAACTGCATTATATAAACATATCACTTATACTTCGAAAGGTATATCATCCTATTTGCACCACTTCCCTGTATTAGCTTTCAGAAAGGACGGACATGACCCTCACCAGAAACCCAAAACTCCCTGGAGGGGCAAAGTGCCCCCATTGCTGGTATGATTCCTCTATTAACCATGTTTTATGTCCTCCCTAATCCCGGTGTTGTAATCAAGCATAACAATTTCTTCTGAACGGGCCCCCTTTCTTGGTGGAAACATGCAGGAGACAGTAATGAAGCGTCCCCACTACACCTGCAGTAATAAGCTTAACAGTAAAGATGTAAAGCTTGTGATTAAAGGGGCATGACATCTCCCAGCACGCAGTACTGAGCAGCCACAGATGTGCCGGTCAGAAAACACTCAGACCTAATAAAATGCATCACTCATTGCGAGTCATGCTGCACATGAATACTAAAGCCCAGATTCCACAGGCAGCCCAGCCGGACCTCCCATGTCAGCCATTGATAGGAGTGCAGTGGCCCGATCAAGCAGGCGACTGCCAGCTCCAAAACAGCACAATCGAAAGAGGAGAGCGAAAGGGAATGGCGGAGCACTCCAGTGACACCAGGTACCTTCCATGACAACACTCAAAACAAAACAGAAAACAGGGCACTGCTCAGGTGCAAGCTTGGCGGTAAACCGATACCGCTCGCTTGGCATTCGTAAAGTTAGGGTTCATCGCACGAGACTTGTTAGACAGGATGGCTCTTACTGCAAGAGCTTTTCCCCTCCTCATCTCCACATCCATCCCTCAAATAATATACACTCCAGCATTACTTTGGCAGTGATTGCTTTCATTTGGGGTTTGTGTAAGCGGTTTTTACACATTTAATTGCAAAGACAGACTGCAGAATGAGTTCAAAGCAAACAAAATAAATAAATGAAGTCATTTTGACAGAATTCCTCCAATTCCCTTTGGTTATATAAACTCTGATTGTCACGTTCGAGGCTTAGGCAAGCAGGTAAGCAGGCAAAGGGAGCCGGACTGGCGGGTAAAACGGGGTTTATTACAGCGACAACTTGACATAACAATGACTGATCTGGGGAAACGAACTCGGACATGAACTAAATACATAAGACAGCCTAAACTGAACAAGCAACAAGTGACTACAATCAGGAATTAACGGGAGGTAATGAGGGGGTGTGGCACACACGAGGAACGGACGGAGCTTGGCGTGACACTGGTATACCGGGAAGGAATTTCAAACTTTTTCTAACCCTGAAATTATCAGATTAAGGGCAAATTCCTACACCCATTGTTCTACCCATGAAAGACAACAGGCTTTTTTGTAGAGCAGTAACAAGGAAATAGTCATAGACAGGAAGTTTGTGGGTGGGACTACTGTGGACTGTCAGTCACTGCATTGCTCAGTCCAATAGAAACCAACAGAGCATCTTATGAGCAATGGGATATACCTGACTGAAGGTGCACAATAATCTCACCCCATATGTAATTCAATGCCCCATTTCTCCAATCACTAATAATATTAAATAACATATCAAAGAGTTATTTAATATACATCCAAATCATTTTTAAAATTAAAAGCTGGAACCCTGCACATTTATTTGTAGATCCAATAATAGTATCACATTTACACACAGAATGAAATATAGCTAAAAATCCTCCAGTGGCAGCAGGGAATTTGTTCCCTGTCCTCCATAAGTACTGGGACACTGGATAGTTATTTTTACTGTACTCTGAAACCATCTGGATTGGAAATGAATAAGAGGCAGAAATTCAGAATGTCACTTGATGTCATTTCTGCGCAATTCTGGGCATGTATGTTTTAACATTTCAGAATAATAGCTCATTTTGTGCAGTCCTTCCAGTCTGAGGAGCATGTACTGGGAGCACTGGCTGACAGGTGCTTCTTATTAGGTGCGTCATGTTGCAGTGACTGTGCATGTAAGAGAGCTATGAATGTGAACTCTTGGTTTTAGCCTTGGCTCTTTATTTGGCTGGCTAGAAATCTACACAAAGTTGATGCTGACAGTCTGGAAAATATTCAGTCAGAACTACCGCATAGAAATTAGACAGACGAACTTGCCAGATTATCATGAAAAAGAAAGAAATCAGCGAAAATCAACCAGTCAAGCCATGCGAAAAAGTAAACATCACAGCTAAAATGTGCATTACTGGCCAGCAACCTAAACATATTAGGGGTGAAAAAATCAACTAATGTCAAAGCACTTTGAGAGCTCATTTACAAAATCATTGAAGATGCATGGAAAAATCTCTAATCTCATATTATGAAATGTAATCGGGCCATTCTGTTTTTGAAGTCAGATAGACGAGACCCAAATAAACCTCTACCAAAGGGTTGAGAAAGAAACAAAGTTCGATGATGCAAACATTCTACCTGACCTATGAAACAGGCTGGATGCTGTATCGTTGGTTTTCTACTGATCCAGCGTCTTCATTTTAATGCACCACATAACTAACGATGACCAAAGAAGAAGGACTATATAGACTTCTGCAGAAACTCCTCATCGTCCACTACAGTGGTACCTCGGCTCACAAACTTGATTCATTCGAGGACTCAGTTCATGACCCAAAAACTTCATGACCTGAATCAATTTTTCCCTTTTAAAATAATGTAAATACAAATAATTTGTTCAAACTTCAGAAACACTATTTTAAATTTTTTTAAATGTTTTTATGTGAACTTGAATATAGACTTAAATTAAAATAACCTTAATTATACACAAATTAAATAAAATAGTACAATTGCGCATATGCTTTATTGGAGGGCTGGTCGCTCAAAAGATGCCAACACACGGAAAAGAACCTTAAAACACCCCCCCAAAAAAACTAAACAACTATCATTAAAAGACTAACAGTCAAAAACAATACAGTAATTTCTTTGTTAGTACTGTAAACAAACAATACGCAGTTGCCAGTATGTGTGAATGGAGAATATAGCACTTAAATAGGAGTTACTTAATAATTTATGTTCTTAGGCAAAATTCCTCGGGGTGCTTTTGGGGGATGTTTATGTGTTCGCAGCCTGAAACATGGTTCATGAACCGGTACAATTTTTTTTTGATCATCTGGTTCATAACCCAATTTGTTCATGAACAGGACTGTTCGTGGGTCGAGGTACCACTATATATTGAAATGCCTCATTGGGGGGACACATTATCATGGTAGAAAGGGCCGGTCCAGCTTCCATGTTATAACCATGCTCATAGGAAAGGTATTGCTATTTTATAAATATACATTTTGTCAAAAGTCATAGCACCACAATAGATCAGGTGATCAGGAGTCTTGAAAGATAGTTCTGCTCTTCCACTTCATGATTTTTCCAGTAGTACCTGCATGTAACAGGTTAACTAGGTAACTGATCTGCATCACCTGTTCAATTACGATGGCTGTTTTGAACCTTATACTTCAATCAGGCACCACATACAAATTAGAAATGGCACAATAAAGAATGGTGAATGACATTGTTAATGCAAATAAATTATCAGAACAGGAATGCTAACTGAAGTCTATGAGCAACATCCAAAATATTCTGCATTCTCTCAAAACCTTATTGCACTCAAATAAGAAAAGCAATACATTTCTTTGCCCGCAAGCCAACGTGGACTTGTGCTTCCCCCCTACAGAGAGCAATCAGATTCTATGTTAAATGTTTGCAAGACACCGCTGTGAATAAATCAGAAACACAAACTCATAAGCTGAAGCTGCAAGCCCCCCCCAACCCACCCCCCATCCGTAGATTCATCTCGAAAACTAACCTCACCTTGGCCAGACAGAAAAACAAATTAACTGAACTGTACCAGCCTTACTTAAGCCCGAGACAATCGAGCCTAATTTGGCATTCGAGTTTCTAAATGGTGTTAACAAAAAAAAAGGAGGTTATGCAAGCCGCTCCTGTAATGTAACCATACTAAATTCAACCCTGACGGGGGCACACTGATGGATGGCAATTTCCCCACCGCTTTCAAAGGTAAGAGAGCAGTGAAACTATTATGGCTGCTAGTGAATAACGGCTTCAGTTTCTACAAGGAAACTGCTCAATAATTAAAGCAAACAAACAATGCTGCCTAAGATTTAAGCTTTGCACGGGCCTCCCATGGAGGAGAGAGAGGAATGAGAATAAGATCTCAACTCGGAAAGCTGACAGCATTTCAGGCTCTGTGGGGAACTGCTTGCAGCTACCCAAAATGCAGACAAGCAGGACTGGGCAGAAGCCGTTTTGGGATAGAGCCCGAACCAGGGTGTCAGGTACCATGGCAGATGGCTTACTAACAAAGCCTGTAGGCGACTTGTGGTAGGACCACCATTGACTTCTCTGCCTCTGGACACAGCACTTCAGAGGACCCACAAAAAAAAAATCCAGACATTCCTGGATTTCAAGAACACCTTACTATGACCAAACAGATACCCAGGATGGCTCTCGTTTGTAAATTTCTTATGTTCTTATGTTCTTATGTAAAGCAAGCCCAGTGGTCGACCAAGGCTTTAGGTCACATTAATGTCCCCATGCAGAGTTAAAGAACAGGATGCTCTAATAAGACACTCTCTCAACATGATAAAAAATAAACATTATACAACTGATATAATATAAATCAGATTATTTAATGTTCCTATGAATCTATCCCGGAAAACAGCAACTGTAACGACACGATCACATAGATGATATTTTAAAGATGAAACTTCATCTGAAAATTCCCTCTTCCATAACTGCTTATCTAAAGCAAGACCAAGAAAGCATCAAGGCAGTGCTGGAGGTGGCTGAAGACCAAGAAAACCTCTCCCCTGGTAGCTCCAGATGGATACACTCTGTATCCTGAAGGCAAATGATGCAGGGTCAAGAGATACTGGGCAACAGACAGCACAGAAAAAGCGAGAGAATGTCACTGCTGGCCACACCATCTCTAGGCTATCCCTTTCCCCTTCTGCTTTTTCTAAGCCGTTGGCTGGTCATCACAGAGTTGTTTAAACCATATTGTTAAACCAATCAACCGAGTCTCGTCAGGAATGCATCTGTGTTGGCCATTAAGAGTTACTCTTTTTTGCCAGACCACCAGCTCTTTACCCAGATTTATTACCCATTTAGTGTTAGGAAGTGAAACATAATAGGTCATAATGTTTGCATATGTAATTTCAGACTGATTCCAGACTGGGATGTCTGATTCATGTCTAAAGTGCATTCTGAGAAGCAAAAGCCCGGTAGTTTTCAACCCCTATATCAAATCATTGCTAACCATCTGTGTTACCACCCACACAATATAGATTCAATGATGCAGACTAATGGCCAGTGAATAACACCTAAAGGGCCAAGTTCATTTATCACAGACTAATTAGTCCCAGCAAACAATATATTTTATATAACATGTCTAATAAAATACAACTTTCTGAAAGAAGTTAGAGTTAAGGTTCAGTGAAAAGCGAAGGAAAAAGTCAAGGGTGGCAATAGGTATAACTGCAACAATGAGACGTAGCTGTAAAAGACAGTCACCCAAGAACAAATCCAACTTGCTTCTTTAGAATAGGATGTTGGGGTAGAGATGAAGTGAGACAGCCAACACTTGCCACAACCCAATAATCCCAAACTTAAAAACCCTTAAGTCTTTCATTAAATTCAAACTATGTCAATGATGAACTAGCAGCATTAGATAACTGAAAGATTCCAAATAAAACTCAAAAGACTTGCAAATATGATAATGATTGAAAGATAGTCAGTTGTACTTGAAGACAGGTGGTTATTACACAGGTTCACTTTCAAAAATATTATCCTTAATAATTTATAACTTAATAAAGTGCATCTTAATAGACAGCCCTTGTTTATTTAGAATGCATTAAGCTCAAAAGGACAAATAGTACAATACATGCCACAAGTTTTCTGAAAAGCCACAACGCTTACACCAATTACATATGGCTAAAGACTCCAAGGATGAACTGGCAGATTATAAAAACTAATGAGTAGACAAACATAGATAGGTCCCTGAAAACAAGAAGTGCAGACATTAAAATAGTTTCAGACTAACACACAAGATATTCCCCCTGGACTTATCAGACATTCCGGGATTTCAAGAACACCTTACTAAAACCAAACAGATACCCAAAATGGCTACCTATTTAGCCATGTTTCATATTTCATTCTTTATAGCACTAATGCCAAAAATCATTTTGCATCCTTTGTTACATGCTCCTTTATTCTGAAATTATAATTTTCTTCTCACTCTCAAAAAGTCCAAAAAGAAAGCCATTCCCCCTCCTTCACAAGAAGCTATGGCATACATGCTGGTTTTTGGAATTACAAGCATAATGTCTCAAATTGACCTTCACTTAAAAATAATTCTAGGACAAGTCTAAAAAGTTGTTATTCCACGTGTCCCAATAAACTCATGTTCAAAGCTAATTGCATTTTATGACAGACAAAAAATGGCTTGTGACTCAATAGTGGTTCTATGACACTTGCATAAAATTAATTAATCAAAATGGCTATATTGACTGAGTGCAAATATGCCTCCCTGAAAATATTTAGCCCTGGAAGCAGGAACAGCATAAACTTCATATGACAGGCAATTTGAATCTTTGACTGACTTAAGATTTTTTATGTTTTCATGTGTGTGTGTATATGTCTGCAAATGAAGACTATCTTCTGACTGCCTGCAAATATGACTACAATAAAGAACCTGTGGTCAAAACTGAAAGGGACGTTTGGATGGTATACTTGTTTCAGTGAGACTATTATCCTCAGAAAACAAAAGGAGCTAATCCAATTCTTCACACCCAGCTTCACAGAGTGCTCAAGAGGTCCCCGAACTTCTTAGTGTTTTAAATTCAAACATAAATGTTTAAGATAGTAATCCAACACAAGAGGACTGCTAGGACTGAAATGGTGCAATCTGTGTAAACAAAGGAAACAAACGGTCTTTTAAACGCTGGAGGGTTACAGTCTTCGGAGAAGATTCCAGTTCTGTTTCCTTAGAAAACCCACAGAACCCATAGAACTAAAAAAAATGCAAAGCTATACAGATCAGCAGTAAAAGTAGAAAATCTCAGCTGCAAGAATGGACACAAACAACATGGCTACCATATCTATAGAGATGCATGCCAGTTCAAGATCTCCTAGGACAAACAGGAAGGACGAAAGGGAGATGGGGGGTTGTCCTTAGCCAGAGCTAAATGGAGGAATTTTCATGGGAGTCATTCAGAGATGGCTCACACCGATACAGCAGTCAGTCTTAGCCCTGCCCTTCAGAGCTCCACGGTGTCAGTTACCAACGCCTCCTAGAAATGGGATTAAAATCAATGCAAGCAAAGCCCCGGGTTTTAATTATCTGCCCCCTGGACAATCTGGGGGCACCACGGGGATTCTGCATAATGTGTCACTATGCTGACAGGTGCTTTCCCCATTCAGATTAAAAGCAAAACTCCCCCAAGTGTCAGCCCTCCAGGGATAAAATAACAAAGGGTATTGATTTTCTCCATCTGAAGAGGCTGGTGGCTTCATTGGTTGCCTGCTGTCACCTATTTGGGCACTTACTTCCAGCGGGTCTTCACCTTGGACAGCACTGAGAGAAAATTGTCCCAACACATCGTCTAATCCTGGCAGTGGATGAATTTGCGCCGCTAAGCTACTTCATACCATCAAAGCCATATGTAAACAGACCAAGCTTTTAAATGATGTTCTTCACCATGTATTTTGTAAACGCGATATCTTGGATTCTAATGGATTTACCAGCTGTGTCTGACATTTACAAGAGGAGCGGCGTACGAGATATTCCCGGCTTTCCGTGTGACCGGTCAAAATGTTAATCTTTTGTGTGAAACAACATGTCAAAGAGAGCTGGCACGTCTGTATCGCCTTAAATCCCGATGTCAGCAAATGAAATTACGGCTGTCGCTGAAATCCATTTAACGCCGCAGCTCTCGGCTTTAAAATACCTTATGTCGGACCTATTTCCTTCGGGCCCAGCACTGCTCTCAAAAATAAACTCTATAAATGGTATCGGCTTTACTGCATTTCTCACTATGGCTAACATAGTTATTGCTTCTCAGATACCTCCATTTCGGAGGAAAGGGGAAAGAGAAAAAAAGCAGAATTTAAAGCGAACTCAGCAGTAAGCGAGCCGTGTTCATCGGACAACCGCAGCCACCACTGTCACGAGCGCACCTCCCGAGTCTCGCGCAGGCTCGCGGATTCAAGAGCACGCGACTCCAAGCAGTCGGCGGAGTGTCAGCTCTTCAGTCTGCCACATGTCGTTCATAAATAAGGAACAAAAAAACAATTCTGTAGTAGAGCACATACTGATGTAAAAGCTGTTTAAACTGCTTTGATAGCTCGGGGTGTTCTCCTGCCTTTGAGTTTGAGACCTCCCAAAAACCATATGCAAAGCTCGCCAGCACAATTTGTAGCTTTCTCGGAACTACACGATGGTTTGCTCGGACCACTAAAGTACTTAAGAAGATCCGTCATACACCACATACGACTTTGTGTTATCATTCGGTTATTAATGTGACTCCAGTAAAAAAATTAGCATTTTGGATTTTGTGGAACCACAACAACATGATACATTTACGACCTCATGAAGTATACTTCTTTTTACGGAATGTTACATTCATGTCCTCAGCCAAGACGTTATCATTGTGTTCTATTGTTTGTTTAACTACAGGGAAACCTATTGAACCAGTTGTATATAGCAGCTAGTTGTAGGTACACGGCAAACAAAACTGTAGTTAATGTTAC